>PVKP010016701.1:0-47619 GCA_004027715.1 Plecturocebus donacophilus
GCAAGACTCCATCACAAACACAAACACACACACACACACACACATACACACACACACAAAAAAAAAAAAAAAAAAAAGAGGAAGAGGAAGAAGAGATGAAATCTCTGTCTATTTCTGCCATGTAAGAACACAGGAATAAGGTGGCTTTCTAGAAGCCAGGAAGAGGGCCCTCATCAAGAACTGAATCTGCTGGCACATTGATCTTGGACTTCCCAACTTCCAGAATTGTGAGAAATAAATGCCGTTGTTTAAGCCACCCAGTCTGTGGTATTTTGTTAGAGCAGTCTATGTTGACTAAGATAGTGACTATTTTTTCTTTTCTTTAGAAACTGAAAATAATAGCTATAATTGTTAAATATATTGTTTCACAGAATAATCAGCTTTCTGAAAATTTGTGCATAAGCAATTAGAAAAAATAGCATGACATTGCTTTTGACAGGATTATTTCATGCATTATTAAAAGTTATGAACGAATTTACCATTGAAAATGACAGCAGGGAGCAGAGCAAGATGGTAAAATAGAAGCCTACACCATTCACCTTCCCAGCTAGAAGACCAAATTTTAACAACTATCTGCACCCACAAAAACACCATTATAAGAACCAAAAATCACGTGAGCAATTACGGTACCTGATTTAACTTCATATAGTGGAAAGAGACATTGATGGCAGGCAGGGGAGAGACAGTCTTGAATCATTGATGCCACCCTTCCCCCATTCCCCAGCAGTGGTGTTACACCACAGTGAGAGAATCTGTGCACTTTGGAAAGGGAGAGCACAGTGACTAGGGCCTTACATTCATCTCAGTGCTGTCTTGTCACAGTGGAGAATAAAGCTGTGCTGGGCTTGGCCAGCACCCGTGCACAGAGGCAGCACTTGGACCAGCCCTAGTCAGAGAGGAATCACCTATCCAAGCAGTCAGAATTTGAGTTTCTTGGCAAGCCTCACCACCATAAGCTGAAGTGTTCTGGGGTCGTAAATAAATTCAAAAAGTAGTCTAGGACACGAAGACTGCAGGTCCTATGCAACTCCTAGTGCTAGGCTGGGCTTAGAGCCAGTGAATTAGGGCAGCACATGACCTAAGGAGACAGCAGTTGGCACAGCTTAGGAGCACTTGTGTCATCCCTTCTTCAATCCCAGACAGTGTAAATAATAATAAGAAAAAGTGAGTCCTTCCTTTTGCTTCAGGAGAGGACAGCAAAGAGTAAAGAGTACTTTGTCTTGCCTCTTGGATAGCAGCTCAGTCACAGTAGGATAAATCACCAAGAAGAATCACAAGGCCCTCATTCCAGGCTCTAGCCCACAGATTTATAGACACACACTGTGAGAAAGGGGAACCTGCTGCCTTGAAGGGAAGGATCCAGTTCTGGCAGAATTAATCACCTGCTGACTTAAGAGGTGGTCCTTGGTCCCTGAATGACTACCAGCAATGCCCAGGGAGCACATGTGGGCCTTGGACTCAGAGGTGTGCTGCCTTCAGGGGAGACCTAGCATATTTTCAGCTGCGGTGGCTATGGTGAAATACTCCTTCTGTTTGAGAAAAGGAGAGGGAAAAGTAAAGGGGACTTTCTTTTGCATTCTAGGTACTAGTTCAGTCACAGTAGAGTAAAGCAACAAGCAGGTTCTTAGGGTCCCCAAGTGCAAGCCTAGGCTCTTAGATTGCATTTCTGGAATACCCTGGGCTAGCGGGGAACCCATTACTCTGAAGGATGAGTTCTAGGCCTGGCAACCTTTACCACAAGCTGACAGAAGAGCCCTTGGGATTTATTTAAGTGAACATTGGTGATGGCCAGGTAGAAGCACCTGTGGGGCAGTGATGATGGCGGCCACAGGGAGAGGTTCCTCTGCCTGTGGAAAAGAAAGGAAAGTGGGAAGGATTTTGTATTGTGGTTTGAGTGCCAGCTTAGCTGCAGTAGGACAGAATATCAGGTAAATTGCTGAGGTTTTTGACTCCAGTCCCTGGTTCCCAGACAGAATCTCTGGACACACTTGGGGCCTGGAGAAACTGGCCACCCTGAAGGGAAGAGCACTGGGAAAAGCCCAGTGCTGTGCTAGATTCAGGTTTGACTCAATGCCATTCCAGTGGTGGTGGCCACAGAGATGCTTCCATCACCATACCCCAAGTTCCAGGTGGCTCAGCATAGAGAGAAAGAGACTCTGTGTGTTCGGAAGAAAGGGAAAAGAGCAAGAGTGCCTAATACAGAGAATTCATCTGAATCTTAATTAAGACCAGCACAACAATACCTCTAGAAGCCTGCAAAACCCACGGCATTATGGATCTTGGGGCTTAAGTCCTTTCAAATATCTGGAAAGCCTTCCCAAAAAGAACTTAAACAAGCCCAGACTGTGAAGTCTATAATAAATACCTAATTCTTCAATACCCAGACACCAAAGAACATATACAAGCATCAACACCATCTAGGAAAACATGACCTCACCAAATGAACTATGTAAAGAACTAGAGACCAGTCCTGGAGAAATAAAATTATGTGTCCTTTCAAATAGAGAATTCAAAATGGCTGTTTAGAGGAAATTCAAAGAAATCCAAGATAACACAGAGGAGAAATTCAGAATTCTATCAGATAAATTTAACAAAGAGATTGAAATAATTGAAAAGAATCAAGCAGAAATTCTAGAGGTGAAGAATGCAATTGGCATGCTGAGGAATGCATGAGTCTCTTAATAACAGAATTGATAAAGCAGAAGAAAGAATTAGTGAGCTTTAAGATAGCCTATTTGAAAATATACAGTCAGAAGAGATGAAAGAAAAAAGACTGAAAAACAATGAAGCAGCAGCCAGGCATAGTGGCTCATACCTGTAATCCCAGCACTTTGGGAGGCCGAGGCAGGTGGATCATTTGAGGTCAGGAGTTCAAGACAAACCTTGGGAACATGATAAAACCTTCTCTCTACTAAAATTACAAAAATTAGCTGGGCGTGGTAGTGTGTACCTGTAGTCCCAGATACTTGGGAGGCTGAGGAAGAAGAATTGCTTGTACTTGGGAGGTGGAGGTTGTAGTGAGCTGAGATCATGCCACTGCACTCCAGCCTGGGCAACAGAGCAAGACTTCATCTCATAAGAACAACAAACAACAGCAGCAACAACAAAAACAACAACAATGAAGCATCCCTATAGGATCTAAAAAAATAGTGTCAAAGGGGAAAATCTAAGAGTTACTGGACTTACAGAGGAAGTAGAGAGAGATAGGGTTAGAAAGTTTGTTCAAAGGGATCAGAGAACTTCCCAATAGATAGATTGGGAAGATCTCAATATGATAATAGCTGGAAACTTCAACATCTCACTTTTTCTCAAACCTAGAGAAAAATATCAACATTCAAGTACCAGAAGGTTATAGAACACCAAGCAGTTTAACTAAAAGAAGTCTACTTCAAGGCATATAATAATCAAGCACCCAAATGTCAAGGGTAAAGAATGAATCCTAAAAGCAGCAAGAGAAAAGAAACTAATAATATACAATGGAATCCAAAACCTCTGGCATCAGACTTTTAGTGGAAACTTTACAGGCCAGAGAGAGTGATAAGATGTATTTAAAGTGCTGGAAGAAAGAAAAAACAAAACAACTTTTACTCTGGAATAGTATATCTGGTTAAAACATTCTTTAAGCATAAAGGAGAAATAAAGACATTCACAGACAAACGAAAGCTGAGGAATTTTGTCAATACTAGACCTGTCCTACAAGAAATGGTAAAAGAAGTTCTTAAATCTGGAAGAAAAGGATGTTAGTGAGAAGAAATTATCCGAAGATATTAATACAAAACTCACTGGTAATAGTAAGCACTAGAGAAAACACAGAATAGTGCAACAATGTAGTTGTGGTATGAAAGCTTCTCTTGACTTGAGTAAAAAGACCAAATGATGAACCAATCAAAAATAACTACAACAAATTTTCAAGACATAGAAATTACAATAAAATATAAATAGCATCAACAACATGTTTAAAAGTAGGGATACAAAGGTAAAGTGTAGAGTTTTTATTATTTTTCTTTTGGTGTGTTTGTTTGCTTTCTTATGCAATCGGTGTTAAGTCATCATCAGTTTAAAATAATGGCTTATAAGATAGTATTTGCAAGCCTCATGCTAACCTCAATTAGAAAACACACAAAAAGTAAAACAAAAAAAATTAAAGCACATCACCAGAGAAAATCACCTTCACTAAATGGATAACAGGAAGGAAGGAAAGCAGGAAAAAACCACAAAACCACCGAAAACCAAATAACAAAATGGTGGAAGTAAGTTCCTACTTATAAATAATAACATTGAATGTAAATGGACTAAATTCCAATAAAAAAATCAGAATGGCTGAATGGATAACAAGACTTGGTGATCTGTTGCCTACAGGACACACACTTCACACATAAAAACAGACTGAAAATAAAGGGGCCAGGCGTAGTGGCTCACATGTGTAATCATAGCACTTTGGGAGGCCAAGGCAGTTGGATCACCTGAGGTCAGGAGTTCAAGACCAGCCTGACCAACATGGTGAAACCCCATTTCTGCTAAAAATACAAAATTAGCTGGGCATGGTGGCACACACCTGTAATCCCAGCTACTAAGGAGGCTGAGGCAGGAGAATCAGTCAAACCTGGTAGACAGAGGTTGCAGTGAGCCGAGATCTTGCCATTGCACTCCAGCCTGGGCAACAGAGTAAGACTTTGTCTCAAAAAGAAAAAAAAGTAAATAAAGGAATGGAAAAAATATTCTATGCAAATAAAAACCAAAAAAGATCAGGAGTAGCTACAGTTTGTATCAGAAAAAATAATAGATTTTAAGATGGAAATTGTAAGAAGAGGCAAAGAAAGTTATCTATTATATAATGATAAAGAAGTCAATTCAGCAAGAGGATATAATGATTGTAAATATATATGTACCCAACGTTGGAGCACCCAGATATATAAAGCAAACATTATTAGAGCTAAATAAAGAAAGAGATAGATCTCGATACAGTAATAGCTGGAAACTTCAACACCCCACTTTCAGCATTGAACAGATCCCCTGGACAAAAAATCAACAGAGAAATATTGGATTTAATCTGCACTATAGAGCAAACAGATCTAATAGATATTTACAGAACATTTCATCAATGGCTATAGAACATATATTCTGCTCTTCAGCATATGGGTCATTCTCAAGGATAGATCATATTTTAGGTAACAATACAAAACAAGGCTTAAAACATTTAAGACATTGAAATGATATCAAGCATCTTCTCTGACCACAATGGAATAAAACTAGAAATCAATAACAAGAAGAATTTTGGAAACTACATTAACATATGGAAATTAAACAATATGCTTCTGAATGACCAGTGGGTTAGCAAAGAAATTAAGAAGGAAACTGATAAATTTATTAAAATGTATGATAATGGAAACACAAAATACCAAAACCTATGAGATACAGAGAAAACAGCACTAAGAGGAAAATGTATATCAATTAAGTGCCTAAAACAAAAGAGAGAAAAACTTCAAATAAATAACCTAATGATGCATCTTAAAGGATTAGAAAAGCAAGAACAAGGCAAACCCAGATTTAGTGGAAGAAAAGAAATAATAAATATAAGAACATAACTAAGTGAATTTGAAGTAAAAAAAAAAATACAAAAGATCAATGAAACAAAAAGTTGGTTTTTTAAATTGACAGATCTTTAGCCAGACTAACAAAGCAAAGGAAAGAACCAGCAAAGTGCAGAGACAACCCACAGAATGGGAGAAAATATTTGACATTTGACCCATCTGACAAGGCATTAAGAACCAGAATATATAAGGAGCTCAAACAACTCTATGGGAAAAATGTAATAATCTGATTAAAAAATGGGCAAAATATCTGAATAAATATTTCTCAAAAGAAGACACATGAAGGACAAATGGGCATATAAAAAGATGCTCAACATCATCAATCATCAGAGAATTTCAGATCAAAAGTACAATGCGACATCATCTCATCACAGTTAAAATGGCTTTATTGAAAAGACAGGCAATAATAAATGCTAGCGAGAATGTGGAGAAAGGGGAACTCTCATGCACTGTTGGTGGGAATGTATATTATTAATAGTACAATCACTATGGAGAACAGTCTGGAGATTCCTCAAAAACTAAAATAGAGCTACCATACCGTCCAGCAATGCTACTGCTGGGTATATACCCCCAAAGAAAGGAAATCAGTATATCAAAGAGATATCTGCACTTCCATGTTTGTCACAGCACGGTTCACAATAGCCAAAATTTGGAAGTAACCTAAGTGTCCATCAACAGATGAATGGATAAAGAAATTGTGGTATATATACACAGTAGAGTACTATTCAGACTTAAAAAAGAATGAGTTTCTGTTATTTGCACAGCATGGTTGGAACTGGAGTTCATTATGTTAAGCTAAATTAGCCAGGCACAGAAAGACAAACATCATGTGTTCTCACTCATTTGTGGGATCTAAAAATTAAAAATTAAGGCAATTGAAGTCATGGACATAGAAAGTAGAAAGATGGTTACCAGAGGCTGGGATGGGTAGTGTGAAGATAAGAGGGGGTGGCTGTCAGGGAGCGGGGTTGAATGGGGATGGTTAATGAGTAAAAAAAGAAAAAATAGAAAGAATGAATAAGACTTAGTATTTGATAGAACAACATGAGGGAAATCGTAAAATGTTCAATAATAATTGTACATTTTAAGGTAAAAGAGTATAATTGGATTGTTTGTAATCAAAGGATAAATGTTTGAGGGGTAAATAGCTAATTTTCCATGATATAATTATTACACATTGTATGCTTGTACCTAAATATCTCACGTACCCCATAAATATACAAACCTACTATGTATCCACAAATTAAAAAAAAAAAAGAAATGGCAAGTTTCTGCCCCCATAGAATAATGAACAGTGCTTCCTAATTTGCATACCAATATGTTTCAACTCGTGGCACACTTTGTAAATATCTATTTTAGAAAGATTGATTTTGCCAGGTAACAAAAATAGATTATCAAATCCTGTCGTCAATATTGAATCATACAATGCCATGCCAATGTATTTATTGTAAATTTGTATTTGATACAAAAAACAAAGAATTAGAATTCCTCATAAGTGATTTTTGAAAAATTATTTCCCTGAAAACTCTAAAAATGGGGGCAAATCCCTTGTATATAGATAGAAGTTTTGCATATACATTTCTTAATATAATAAAAATAAAAATTATGATACCTAAGTGATTCCAAGTTATCACCTTAGCGCTAAATGCATTATTCAGAATGTTTTGATGTTAACAATACTAGTAAAGGAATGACATAAAAAGGGGTGGAGACATTGTAGATTTATCATTTTGTACTTATGCAAAACAATGGTCCTGATAATACTACATCTAGATATGGCTTCCTCTAAAGGATGTGAAAAGTTATTGTTTGTATCAGAGTAATAACAAAATTAACGACCAAAAATTGGAAAGATATTGTTTGCTAAGATATTTGTGAATCAGAGTTCATAATTGCAGACAACAGCATCTACTTTAGTTAATTTAAGCAGAAATGAGGCTTATTAAAAATTATTTGATGATCAGAAAATTGGGATAGTTGGAGAAACAGACTCTAAGCTAAGTACTCCAGAATACCTCTCAGAGCAATGCTTCAGACCTGCCCTGGTGGGGGGCTGCTGCCATCTGAGAACATACTGCCTCTGCCATGGCCCAGTGCCAGCAGAAATGATGGCTTGTGCCTAGCCACTCCCTCATGAAATTCCTTTTTGATTAGTTTCAGTGAATAATTCTAATTGGTGCTTTCCTAGCAGCAGAGATATGTGGGAAATGTAGTTTTCTGAATTCTACTTTGGAAAAGAGGAATTCTAATGTGTAAAATTATCAAAACACAGAGAAGGTATCCAAAATGTTTGAGTAGCCCCAAATCACTAATGTCCTTCTCAGTAAAGATATCAGGACACAAGTACTCTCATAGAATACTGATAGAAGTATCAACTGGAGAAGAATTTTTGAAAGGCAATTTTGGTGATGCCAATGACAATTTCAAAGGCATAATCACTATGATTAGCTTTTTTCTCTTATACAGATCTACCCTGGAAAAATAATTATATATGTACCAAAAATAAATGTGTAAAGATGGTTGCTTATTTGTAGCATTAAATTAAGCCAATATTAATTGCTTACTCCATGCGCTAAGTATTTTGCATACTCTACCTGCTTAAAACATATACAAACTGGTGAGGTAAGTAAAATTTATCATTACTGTTTTACTTTGGGAAAACAAAGGCCCAGGCGAGTTAAGTAATTTATCTATGGTTACACATCTAGTAAGAAAGAAGAGGATCCTAATTGTCCATCAACATGAAAAGGTTCAATACATAGTGGTTTATCCAAACTGGAGAAGCACACCATAGTTTAAAAGAATAAAGTAAAATTTTTATGCTTACATTAATAGATATCCAAGACACTATTTCATGAAAAAGAAAGTATTTCCTGAGCTATATAAAGGATAAATTTGTATGTATGCATATATATATATATAGGCAAAAATATAAAGGAAGAAAAAAGGATGTTCTCCAAACCCCTAATAATCCATTACCTTTGTGATGGAGATGAAGGTGTACTAGTCTGTTTTCATGTGGCTAAAAAAGACATACTCAAGACTGGATAACAAAGAAAAAGAGGTTTGATGGATTCACAGTTCCACATGGCTGGGGAGGCCCCACAATCATGGTGGAAGGCAAAGGAGGAGCAAAGGTACTTGTTACATGTTGGCAGACAAGAGAGAATGAATGCCAAGCAAAATGAGAAACCCCTTATAAAACCATCAGATCTTGTGAAAACTCATTCACTATCATGAGAACAGTATGAGGGAAACTGTACTCATGATTTAATTATCTTTGCCTGACTCCACTTTTTACATGTAGGGATTATTACAATTCAAAGTGAGAATTGGGTGGACATGCAGAGCCAAACAATATCAGAAAGTAAATGTTAATGTTTTGTTTTCTGTTTCTGAATCAAATGTTTTATGAGGAAATCCATTTTCATGTGCAACAAACACTTAGGAAACAAATGTTAAAGTTTAAATTCCTGTAAAAAATAAAATAGATGCAATAAAAAATGATAAAAGGGATATCACCACTGATCCCACAGAAATATAAACTATCATCAGACAATACTACAAACACCTCTATGCAAATAAACCAGAAAATCTTGAAGAAATTGATAAATTCCTGGACACTTATACCATCCGAAGACTAAACCAGGAAGAAGTAGAATCCCTAAATAGACCAATAACAAGGTCTGAAATTGAGGCAGCAATTAATAGCCTACCAACCAAAAAGAATCCAGGACCAGATGGGTTCACAGCTGAATTGTACCAGAGGTACAAAGAGGAGCTGGTACCATTCCTTCTGAAACTATTCCAAACAATAGAAAAAAGAGGGAATCCTCCCTTACTCATTTTATGAGAGCAACATCATCCTTATACCAAATTCTGGCTGGGACACAACCAAAAAAGAAAATTTCAGGCCAATATCCATGATGAACATCGATGCAAAAGTCCTCAATAAAATACTGGCAAACCGAATCCAACAGCACATCAAAAAGTTTATCCATCATGATCAAGTTGGTTTCATCCCTGGGATGCAAGGCTGTTTCAACATACACAAATTAATAAACATAATCCATCACATAAACAGAACCAAAGGCAAAAAAAACATGATTATCTCAATAGATTCAGAGAAAGCTTTCAACAAAATCCAACAGTCCTTTATGCTACAAACTCTCAATAAACTAGGTATTGATGGAATGTACCTCAAAATAATAAGTTAATTATGACAAACCCACAGCCAATATCATACTGAATGAGTAAAAACTGGAAGTGTTCCCTTTGAAAACAGGCACAAGACAGGGATGCCCTCTCTCATCACTCCTATTCAACATAGTATTGGAGGTAGTTCTGGCCAGGGCAAATAGGCAAGAAAAATAAATAAAGAGTATTCAATTAGGAAAAGAGGAAGTCAAATTGTCTCTATTTGCAGGTGATAAGATTGTACATTAGAAGACCCCATTGTCTCAGCCCAAAATCTCCTTAAGCTGATAAGCAATTTCAACAAGGTCTCAGTATACAAAATCAATGTGCAAAAATCATAAGCATTCATGTACACCAATGACAACCTGTTCAAGGAGAACTACAAACGACTGCTCAAGGAAATAAGAGAGGACACAAACAGATGGAAAAACATTCCATGCTCTTGGTTAGGAAGAATCAATATTGGAAAATGGCCATACTGCCCAAAATAATTTATAGATTCAATGCTATCCCCATCAAGCTACCATTGACCTTCTTCACAGAACTGGAAAAAACCACCTTAAAATTCATATGGAACCAAAAATGAGCCTTCATAGCCAAGACAATCCTAGCAAAAAAAAAAAAAAAAAAAAAAAAAAAAAAAAAAAAAAAAAAAAAAAAAACAAAGCTGGGGTCATCACACTACCTGACTTCAAACTATAGTACAAGGCTACAGTAATCAAAACAGCATGGTACTGGTACCAAAACAGAAATAGACCAATAGAACAGAACAGAAGCCTCAGAAGTAACACCACACATCTACAACCATCTGATCTTCAACAAACCTGACCAAAAAAGCAATGGAGAAAGGACTCCCCCTTTAATAAATGGTTTTGGGAAAACTGGCTAGCCATATGCAGAAAACAAACTAGATCCCTTCCTGACACCTTACCCTGAAATTAACTCCAGATGGATTAAAGACTTAAACATAAAACCTAACACCATAAAAACCCTAGAAGAAAACCTAGGCACAACCATTCAGGACATAGGCATGGACAAGGACTTCATGACTAAAACACCAAAACCATTAGCAACAAAAGCCAAAATAGACAAATGGGATTTAATTAAACTCGAGAGCTTCTGCACAGCAAGAGAAACAATCATTAGAGTGAAGCAGCAACCAACAGAATGGGAAAAACTTTTTGTAATTTACCCATCTGACAAAGGGCTAAATCCAGAATCTACAAACAACTTAAAGAAATGTACAAGGAAAAAAAAAAACATCAAAAAGTGGGAAAAGCATATGAATGGACACTTCTCAAATGAAGACATTTTTGCAGCCAACAAACATATGAAAAAAAGCTCATCATCACTGGTTATTAGGGAAATGTAAATCAAATCCACGTTGAGATATCATCTCATGCCAGTTAAAATGGAATCATTTAAAAATCTGGAGACAGATGCTAGAGAGGATGTGGAGAAACAGGAACACTTTTACACTGTTGGTGAGAGTATAAATAAGTTCAACCATTGTGGAAGACAATGCAGCAATTCCTCTAGGATCTAGAACTAGAAATACCATTTGACCCAGCAATCTCATTCCTGGGTATATTCCCAAAGGATTTTAAATCATTCTATTATAAAGATGCATGCACACATATGTTTATTGCAGCACTGTTCACAATAGCAAAGACTTGGAACCAACCCAAATGCCCATCAATGATAGACTGGATAACGAAAATGTGACACATATACACCATGGAATACGATGAAGCTATTAAAAGGGTGAGTTCATGTCCTTTGCAGGGATATGGATAAAGTTGGAAACCAGCATTCTCAGCAAACTGGCACAATAACAGAAAACCAAACACTGCATGTTCTCACTCATAAGTGGGTGTTGAACAATGAGAACATATGAACATAGTGAGAAGAACATCACACACCAGGGCCTGTCAGAAAGTGGAGTGCTAGGGGAGGGATAGCAGGGGGTAGGGGGTTAAGGGAGGGATAGCATTAGGAGAAATACCTAATGTAGATGACGAGGTGATGGATGCAGCAAACCGCCATGGCATATGTATACCTATGTAACAAACTTGCACGTTCTGCACATGTACCCCAGAACTTAAAGTATAATAATAATTTAAAAAGGAAAAAAAAATTCTTAGTTTGAAGCCTCCAAACTTAAAAATGTTCTTGAAGTCAACTTGTGGTAAAAGTCGAGAAGTTTGGAGATTTAAGCATTCCTGTGTTAAAGTTACTCATCATTCACACCTATGCAGGGTGTGAAAAGTTTTATTTTCATTTTATTTTATTTTAGCGTAATTTTAAAATCATGTCACATGGCTTGGAAACTTCTCTAATGTTTATGAAGAGAAATACCCAGGTCCTAATATATTTGCCCCTAAAGGAAGTACCTGCAGTAGAATGTCACTTCTGCTCACAACCACCTCATCTAGTTCCTTTGTGAGTTTATCTTGATAAAATAGTTCTCCAAAACTTCTGCCTTTGGGTTGCTTGAGAAAAAGGAGTCAGCAAGCACACTGCCATATTCCAGCCAGGTCCTGCTGACCATTAAGGTTCTAAACTGTAGTCTGGTCCCTTGGCTGAGAACTGTTCATATTGCCATGTAATATGAATGACCAGGAATTGTGGCCTTGAGAGGGCTGCTGACACACATAGTGTCACACTGTCCAGAGGGACCAGAGTCTTGGTGAAGTAGGACCAGATTCTCACTCATCTCCTTTTATTACCACCTGTGTTCATCACCAAGCCAGTGGAGTACATAGGAAATACTTAGGGAGCTTCCTGGAAACCATTCCCCAGAGACTGATTCAGTAGGTCAAGGGTGGAGCCCAGAAGTCTACATTCTTAATAGGCTTCTATACTGTGTAGGCAGAATAATGTCTTCTTCCATTCTCCCCTCCAAAAAAAAAAAAAAAAAAAAAAAAAGATGGCCATATCCACATTCTAATCCCTGGAATTTGTGAATATGTTACTCTATATGGCAAAAGGAACTTTATATATGTGATTAATGCTTGTTAAATGAGATTTTACTGGCTTATCTGGATAGGCCTGATGTAATCACAGGGTCCTTAAATGTGGAAAAGGGAAGCTAAAGAGTCAGTGTCTAAGTGATGTGATGTGAGAAGACTTGGCTGATCATTGCCTTCTTTGAAGATGGAAGGGGCCAGAAGCCAAGGTATATGAGGTATGTGAGTAGCCACTAGACGATGGACAAGAAAATGAGTCTCTCCTAGGGCCCCCAGAAAGGAACACAGACCTGCCCATATTTGACTTTAGCTCAATGAGATCCATTTAGGATTTCTGAGCTCTAGAACTGTACAATTATAGCTTTGTTTTGTTTTAAGATGCTAAATATATGGTAATTCAATACAACAGCAACAGGAAACTAATAAGCATGAATTTCAAAATATTTTTTCTTTTCCAACTTTTGTTTCAGCTTTGTAAGTAAGTGTGCATGTTTGTGACATGGGTAAATTGCATATTACTGGGGTTTGGTGTAAAATGATTTCATCACTCAGGTAGTAAGCATAGTACCCAAAGGTGTTTTTTTTTTTTTTTTTTTTTTTTTTTCAAAAAACACCTCTCCCTTCTCTTGCCATACACCCTCAAGTAGGCCCAAGTGTCGTATTATTCTGATCTTTGTGTTCACATGCACTCAATGTTTAGCTCCCACTTATAAGAAAGAACATAAGCAATTTGGTTTTCTGTTCCTGCATTAATTTGCTTCGACTAATACCCTCCAGCTGCATCCATGTGGCTGCAAAGGACATTATTTTCATTATTTTAATGGCTGTATAGTATTCCTTGTTGTATATATACCACATTTTCTTTATCCAGTCCACCACTGATGGGCATCTAGATTGATTCCATGTCTTTATTATTGTAAACAGTGCTGTGATAAATATATGTGCATGTGTCTTCTTGGTAGAATAATTTATATTCCTTTTGATATATAGCCAGTAATGGAATGTGGGTTGAATGATAGTTCTAAGTTTTTTTTTTTTTTGAAAGAAAGAAAAAGAGAGAAAAGAAGAAAGAAAGAGTGAAAGAAAGAAAAAAAAAGAATGAGAGAGAGAAAGAAAGGAAGAGAGAGAGGGAGAGAGAATGGGATTCTTGTTCTATTGCCCAGGGTAGAATGCAGTCTAAAAATGGGTATTAAAAACCTCTTTTATGCCAATAATTGTGCTTAGCAATGGAGACAGAAAGGAATAAGGGATGAAAATAACAAACAAGCAGCCAACCAATATTTTATTTAAATCTGTGAAATGCTATGCAATTGCTGAGGAGTGATTTACTTCCAATTATGTGGTCACTTTTAAAATAGGTATAATGTGATACTGAGACAAATGTATGTTTTGTGGATTTGGGTTGGAGAGTTCTGTAAATATTTGTTAAGTTTACTTGTTCCAGGTCTGAGTTCAAGTCCTGGATATCCTTGTTCATTTTCTATCTCGTCGATCTCTCTAATATTGACAGTGTAATGTTAAAGTCTCCCACTATTATTGTGTGGGAGTCTAAGTCTCTTTGTAAGTCATTAAGAACTTGCCCTATGTATCTGGGTGCTCTTGTATTGGGTGTGTATATATTTAGGATCGTTAGCTCTTCTTGTTGCATTGATCATTTCACCACCATGTAATGTCCCTCTTTCTTTGTTGTGGTCTTTGTTGCTTTAAAGTCTGTTTTATCAGAGACAAAAATTGCAGCTTCTGTGTGTTTTTTTTTTTCTCTCCGTTTGGTTGGTAAATCTTCCTCCATCCCTCTGTTTTGAGTCTTTGTGTATCCTTGCATGTGAGATGGGTCTAAATACAGCATACCGATGGGTTTTAGCTTTTCATCCAATTTGCCTGTCTGTGTCTTTTGATTTGGGCATTTAGTCCATTTAAATTTAAGATTAATATTGATATATGTGAGTTTGATATTGCCATTTAATGCTAGCAGGCTGTTTTGCCCATTAGTTGATGTAGATTCTTCATTATGGTGATGCTCTTTACCTTTTGGTATGTTTTTGGAATGGCTAACACTGGTTGTTACTTTCTATGTGTAGTGCTTCTTTCAGAAGCTCTTGTAAATCAGGCCTGGTGGTGATGTAATCTCTGAGTGCTTGCTTGTTCGCAAAAAAATTTATTTTTCCTTCATATGAAGATTAATTTGGCTGGATATGAAATTCTGGGTTGAAAGTTCTTTTCTTTAAGGATGTTGAATGCTGGCCCCCACTCTCTTCTGGCTTATAGGGTTTCTGCTGAGAGATCTGCTGTGAGTCTAATGGGCTTCCCTTTGAGGGTAACCCGACCCTTCTCTCTGGCTGCCCTTAGCATTTTCTCCTTTATTTCAACCCTGGTGAATCTGATGATTATGTGCCTTGGGGTTACTCTTCTTGAGGAATATCTTTGTGGTGTTCTCTGTATTTCCTGGACTTGAATATTGGCCTGCCTTGCTAGGTTGGGGAAGTTTTCCTGGATAATATCCTGAAGAGTATTTTCCAGCTTGGATTCATTCTCTTTGTCACATTTGGGTACACCTATCAAAAGTAGATTAGGTCTTTTCACATAGTCCCATATTTTTTGGAGACTTTGTTCATTCCTTTGTACCCTTTTTTCTCTTATCTTGCCTTCTTTTATTTCATTGAGTTGATCTTCGACCTCTGATATCCTTTCTTCTGCTTGGTCAATTCTGCTGTTGAAACTTGTGCATGTTTCGCGAAGTTCTTGTGTTGTATTTTTCAGCTCCATCAATTCACTTATATCCTTCTCTAAGTTGTCCATTCTCATTAGCATTTTGTTAAATCTTCTTTCAAGGTTCTTAGTTTCTTTGCATTAGGTTAGAACATGTTCTTTTAGCTCACAGAAGTTTCTTATTATCCACCTTCTGAAGTCTGATTCTGTCAGTTCATCACATTCAGTCTCCATCAGGCCTTGTTCCCTTTCTAATGAGGAGCTGCGATTCCCTGTAGGAGGAGAGGCATTCTGATTTCGGGTGTTCTCAGCCTTTTTGCACTGGTTTCTTCCCATTTTTGTGAATTTATCCACCTGTCATCTTTGTAATTGCGGACTTTCAGATTGGGTCTCTGAGTGGATGTCTGGCTTGTTGGTGATGAAGTTTTTTCTGTTTCTTAGTTTTCCTTCAGCAGACGCCCCTTACCCACAGAGCTAGGCCTTCCCGGGTTCAGCTGTGCTTGCTGTGAAACGCTCAGTCCTCAGCGCTTCCAATTGCTGTTCTCCTTGTGGGGATGGGACCAGCTGAGCCCAACTAAAAGGGCACCCAGTCCTGTATACTCCGCACCAAGAAGCGCCACACCAGAGTGCTGGCAAAACAGCTGCACTAGCCAAAAGAATAATGCTGGCGACACGTGTGGCTCCTCTGCTGGGAATCTCCCAGTCTGTGGGCCACAAAAATTCATCTGAAATTGTGGCATCCACTCGCTCTCTGCACTTTCACTGGGAGCTACAATCCTGAGCTGCTGCTAATCAGCCATCTTGGATCTTTCTCCACCGGGTGATGAAGTTTTTTCTGTTTCTTAGTTTTCCTTTGGCAGACACCTGTTCCCCACAGAGCTGGACCTTCCTGGGTTCGGCTGTGCTTGCTGTGAAACTCTCAGTCCTCAGCGCTTCCAATTGCTGTTCTCCTTGTGGGGATGGGACCAGCCGAGCCTGTCCCATATGCTCCGCACTGAGAAGCGCCGTCCCGGGGCACCAGCAAAACAGCCGTGCCAGCCAAAAGAGTCGCACTGGCGACCTGTGGGGCTCCTCTGCTGGGAATCTCCCCTTCTGTGGGCAACAAAAATTCATCTGAAAGTGCGGCGTCCACTTGCTCTCTGCGCTTTCACTGGGAGCTACAATCCTGAGCTGCTGCTAATCAGCCATCTTGGATCTCTCTCCTAAGTTTTTTGAGAAATTTCTAAAGTACTTTCTATGGTGGCTGAATTAATTTATTTTGCCACAAGTAGTGTAATAAGCATTCCTTCTTCCCTGCAAACTCACCAACATGTGTTATTTTCTTTCTTTTTACATTTTGAGCAAATTTTTATTGCTATGACTGCATGAAATCTACCTCTATCCTGAGTGAGGGTGAACATCTAATTCTCCAGGTAAAGTAAACTGTGAAAGATGTTTCTTTAAAATTTTTTAAAAAAAAATATTTCCATAGGTTATTGGGGAACAAGTGGTGTTTGGTTACACAAGTAAATTCTTTAGTGGTGATTTGTGAGATTTTGTTGCACCCATCACCTAAGCAGTAAACACTGCACCCAATTTGTAGTCTTTTTATCCCGGACTCCTTTCCCACCCTTTCCCTTTGAGTCCCCAACCTCCATTGTGTCATTCTTATGCCTTTGCATCCTCATAGCTTAGCTCCCACTTATGAGTGAGAACATATGATCTGTGTTTTTCCATTCCTGAGTTACTTAGAGTAATAGTTTCTGCTCTCATCCAGGTGGCAGTAAATGCTATTAATTCATTCCTCTTCATGGCTGAGTAGTATTCCATCATATGTATGCCACAGTTTTTTTATCTACTAGCTGATTGATGGGGATTTGTGTTGGTTTCACATTTCTGTAATTGCCAATTTCGCTGCTATAAACATGGATGTGCAAATATCTTTTCCATATAATGATATCTTTTCCTCTGAGTATATACCCAACAGCAGGATTGCTGGATCAAATGATAGGTCAATCCTTAGTTCTTTAAAGAATCTCTATAATGTTTTCCATAGTAGTTGTACCAGTTTACATTCCCACCAGCAATGTAGAAGTGTTCCCTGTTCACTGCATCCATACCAACATCTATTATTTTGTTATTCTTTGATTACGGCCATTCTTGCAGGAGTAAGGTAGTTGTATCACACTGTGGTTTGGATTTGCATGTCCCTGATCATTAGTGATGTTGAGCATTTTTTCATGTTTGTGGGCCATTTGTATATCTTTTTTCGAGAATTGTCTATTCATGCCTTAGTCCAGTTTTTGATGGGATTTTTTTTTCTTATTGATTTGTTTGAGTTCATTGTAAATTCTGAATGTTAGTCCTTTGTCAGATGTACATATTGTGAAAATTTTTCCAACTCTGTGGGTTGTCTGTTTATTTTACTAACTGTTCCTTTTGCCATGTGAAAGCTCTTTAGTTTAATTAAGTCCCACCTATGTATGTTTGTTTTTATTGCATTTGCTTTTGGGTTCTTGGTCATGAAATCCTTGCCTAATCCAATGTCTAGGAGGGTTTTTCTGATGTAATTTTAAAGAATTTTTATAGTTTGAGGTCTTAGATTTAAGTCCTTGATCCTTCTTCAGTTGATTTTTGTATAAGGTGTGAGATGAGAATCCAGTTTTATTCTCTTACATGTGGATTGGCAATTATCCTAGCACCATTTGTTGAATAGGGTGTCCTTTCCCCACTTTATCTTCTTGTTGGCTTTGTCAAAGATGAGTTGGATGTAAGTATTTGGGTTTATTTCTGGTTCTTTATTCTGTTCCATTGGTCTATGTGCCTATTTTTATACCAGTACCATGCTGTTTTGGTGACTATAGCCTTATGGTATAGTTTGAAATCAGGTAACATGATGCCTCCAGATTTATACCCTTTGCTTAGTCTTGCTTTGGCTATGCAGGCTCTTTTTGGGTTCCATATGAATTTTAAGATTTTTTCTAGTTCTGTGAAGAATGATGGTGGCATTTTGATGGGAATTGCATTGAATTTGTAGATTGCTTTTGGCAGTATGGTCATTTTCACAATATTGATTCTACCCATCAGTGAGCATGGGATGTGTTTCCATTTGTTTGTGTCATCTATAATTTATTTCAGCAGTGTTTTATAGTTTTCCTTGCAGAGGTCTTTCATCTCCTCGTTTATGTATATTCCTAAGTATTTTAGTTTTTGCAGCTATTGTAAAAGGGATTGAGTTCTTGATTTCATTCTCAGCTTGGTAGCTGTTGGTGTATAGGAGAGCCACTGATTCGTGTACATTAATTTTGTATCCAGAAACTTTGCTGAATTCTTTTATCAGTTCTAGGAGTTTTTTGGAGGAGTCTTTAGGGTTTTCTAGGTATACAATCATATCATCTGCAAATAGTGACAGTTTGACTTCCTTGTTACAAATTTGGATGCTCTTTATTTCTTTCTTTTGTCTGATTTCTCTGGCTAGGACTTCCAGTACTATGTTAAACAGAAGTGGTTGAAAGTGGGCATCCTTTTTTTTGTTCTAGTTCTCAGAGGGAATTCTTTCAACTTTTCCCCATTCAGTATTAGGTTGGCTGTGGGTTTGTCATAGATAGCTTTTATTACATTGAGGTATATCCCTTGTATGTCAGTTTTGCTGAGAGTTTTAACCATAAAGTGATGCTAGATTTTGTCAAATGCTTTTTCTGTGTCTATTGAGATGATTATGTGATTTTTGCTTTTAATTCTGTTTATGCGGTGTATCACATTTATTGACTTGTGTGTGTTAAACCATCTTTGCATCCCTGGTATGAAACCTACTTGATCATGGTGGATTATCTTTGATACAACATGTTATTTTCTGACTTTTCAGTAATAGCCATTCTGGCAGGTGTAAGATGGTATCTCATTGTGGTTTTGATTTGCTTTTCTCTAATGATTAGTGATGTTGAGCATTTTTTTATATGCTTGTTGACCACGTGTATGTCTTCCTTTCAGAAATATCTGTTCATGTCCTTTATACATTTTTATTAGGGGAAAGTGGGAATGGTTAATGGGTACAAAAAATGGAAAGAATGATTAAGGCCTACTTTTTGATAGCAAAACAGCATTGCTTGTTTTTTGCTTGTTGATTTCAGTTCCTTATGGATTCTGGATATTAGACCTTTCTTGGATGCATAGTTTGCAGATATTTTCTCCCATTCTGTAGGTTGGTTGTTTACTCTGTTGATAGTTTCTTTCACTATGCAGAGCTCTTTTGTTTACTAGGTTCCAGTTGTCAATTTTTGTCTTTGTGGTAATCGCTTTTGGAAATGTTGTCATAAAATCTTTGCTAAGGCGTATGTCCAGAATGGTATTTCCTAGGTTTTCTTGTGGTTATTTATAGTTTTAGATCTTACAGTTAAGTCTTTGATCCATCTTCAGATGAGTTTTACATACAGTGAAACAAAGGGGTCCAGTTTCCATCTTCTACAAAAGGCTAGCCGGTTATCCCAGTACTATTTATTCCATAGGAGGTCCTTTCCACATTACTTGTATTTTGGACTTTGTCAAAGATCAGATGGTTTGTACATGTGCCGCTTTCTTTTTAGTTCTTTTACCTGTTCCATTGGTCTATGTGTCTGTTTTTCTACCAGTACTATGCTGTTTTGGTTCCTGTATCCTTGGAGTATAGTTTGAAATTGGGAAGTGCGATGCTTCTGGCTTTGCTCTTTTTGCTTAGAATTACTTTAGTTATTTAGGCTCTTTTTGATTCCATATAAATTTTAGAATAGTTTTCTCTAATTCTGTGAAAAAATGGTATTTGTACTTTGATAGGAATAACATTGAATCTGTAAATTGCTTTGGGCAGTATGAACATTTAAGTAATGTTGACTCTTCCTACCCATGAGCATGAAATATTTTTTTATTTGTTTGTGTTATCTCTGATTGCTTTCAGCAAGGTTTCATAATTCTCACTGTAGAGATCTTTCACCTTTCTGATTACCTGTATTCCTAGGCATTATATTCTTTTTGTAGCTGTTATGAATGAGACTGTGTTCTTGATTTGGCTCATAGCTTGGACATTATTGGTGTATAGAAATGTGATTTTTGTGCATTGATTTTGTATTTTGAGACTTTACTGAAGTTGTTTATCAGTTCTAGGAGCCTTTGAACAGAGACTATGGGATTTTGTAGGTAGGTATAGAGTCATATTGTCTGTGAAGAAAGACAATTTGATTTCCTCTCTCCCTATTTAGATGTATTTTATTTCTTTCTCTTGCCTGATTACTCTGGCTAGGACTTCCAATACTATGTTGAACAGGAGTGGTGACAGTGGGCATCCTTGTCCTTTTATGTTTCTCAAGGGGGATACTTCCAGCTTTTGCCGGTTCAGGAAGACGTTTGCTGTGGGTTTGTCATAGATGGCTCTTGCTATTTTGAAGTAGGTTACTATGAAGGGTTTTTTTTTTTTTTTTTTTTTAACATGAATGGTTAGGTTTTTTTGTGTGTGTGTTGGTTTGTTTTTTTTGTGTGTGGGGGGGGGTTTTTTTGAAAAAAAAAGAAAGAGAAAGAAAAAGTGGGAGAGAGAATAGAATTCTTGCTCTATTGCCCAGGCTGGAATATATCAAAAACCTCTTTTATGTCATCAATTATACTTAACAACAGAGAAAGAAAGGAATACAGGAAGAAAATAACAAACAGTCAACCAATATTTCATTTAGGTCTGTGAGATACTATGTAAATACTAAAGAATAATTCACTTTCTGTTATATAGTCACTTTCAGAATGGGTGTATTATAAATTAACAATGTGATGTCAAATTCTCCTGCCATTATTGTGCGGGAGACCAAATCTCTTTGTAAGTCAACAAAAACTTGTCTTATGTATCTGGGTTCTCCTATTTTAGATACATATGTATTTATAATCATTAACTTCTGTTGTTACATTGATCCCTCTACCATTATGTAATGTCCTTCTTTGTTTCTTTTAGTCTTTATTACTATTAAAGTCTATTTTATTGGAGACAAGAGTTACAACTCCTGCTTTTTTTTTTCTTTCCACTTAATGAGTAAATCTTCCTCCATCCGTTTATTTTAAGTCTTTGTGTATCGTTGTGAGTGGAATCTGGATACTACGTACCAATGGATTTTAACTTTTTATTCAGTTTGCCTGTCAGTGACTTTGATTAGGGCATTGTATCCATTTAAATTTAGAATTAATATTAATATTTGTGAGTTCAATATTGTAATTTAATGCTAACTGGCTTTTTTGCTTGTTAGTTGATGTAAATTCTTCATTATGGAGATACTCTTTACATTTTGGTGAATTTTTGAGATAACTGATACTGGTTGTTCCTTTCTATTTGTAGTGCTTCTTTCAGAAGATCTTGTAAAACAGGCCTGGTGGTGATGAAATCTCCGAGTGCTTGCTTGTTTGTGAAAATTTTTATTTTTCCTTCGTTTATAAAACAGTTTGGCAGGATATGTGATTCTGGGTTGAAAATTCTTTTCTTTAAGGATATTGAATATTGATCACCACTCTCTTCTAGGTTGTAGGGTTTCTGCTGAGAGGTCTGCTGTGAGTATGATAGGCTTCCCTTTATAGGTAATCTGACCTTTCTCTCTAGCAGCCCTTAAAATTTTCTCCTTTATTTCAACCCTAGTAAATCTAGCAATATATGTCTTGGAGTTGGTCTACTTGAGGAATATCTTTGTGGTGTTCTCTGGATTACCTGGAGTTGAGTATTATCCTGCCTCACTAGGTTTGGAAAGTTTTCCTGAATAATATCCTGAAAAATATTTTCCAACTTAGATTCATTCTCTTCATGACATTCAGGTACACCGATCAATCGTAAATTAGGTCTTTTCACATAGTCCCATATTTCCTGGAGACTTTGCTCATTCCTTTTTACTCTTTGTTCTCAAATCTTGTGTTTTTGTTTCATTTCATTAAGTAGGTCTTCGACCTCTGATATCCTTTCTTCCGCTTGATCAATTCGACTGTTAAAACCTGTGCATACTTCGTGAAGTTCTCTTATTGTGTTCTTCAGTTCCAATAATTCCCTTATGTTCGTTTCTAAATTATCTATTCTCATTAGGATTTCATCAAATCTTTTGTCAAGGTTCTTAGTTTCTTTGCATTGGGCTAGAACATGTTCTTTTAACTCAAAAAAGTTCCACCTTCTGAAGCCCATTTTTGTTATTGGAATGCACTCGTTCTCCATCACACCTTGTTCCCTTGATGGTGAAGAACTGTGATCCCCTGTAGAAGGAGAAGCATTCTGCTTCTGGGTATTCTCAGCTTTTTTATGCTGGTTCCTTCCCATCATTGTAATTTTATCCACCTGTTCAGCTAAAACCATGGCATTAAGATTCGTGGTGCTTTTCTGCTCGTAGGTTCTCCAGTCTGGCTTCCCTACTCACTTTCCTAGAGATTCAAATGTCAATCAAAAGGGAAGCTAGTCCCGTTTACTCTGCACCGAGAACCATCGCACCGAAGCACCGGCAAAACCGCCACGCCGGCCACAAGAGTCGTGCTGGTGACCCATGGGGCTCCTCCGCTGCGAATCCTAGTCCATAAGCAACAAAAATTTTTCTAAAAATGTGGTGTCCTCTCTTTCTGTGCACTTTCTCTGGGAGCTACAATCCTGAGCTGCTAGTAGTCGGCCATCTTGGATCTCTCTCCGAATGGTTAGTTTTATCAGAAGCCTTTTGTGTATCTATTGAGATGATCATGAAGCTTTTAATTCTACTTATGTGATAATGAATCGTATTTATTGATTTGTGTATGTTTAATCAATCTTGCTTTCCCAGAATAAAGAGTACTTGTTCATGGCAGATTCAGTTTTTGATGTTCTATTGGATTCAAGTTGTTAATATGTTGTTTATGATTTTTGCATCTATGTTCATCAGTGATACTGGCCTGAAGTTTTCTTTTTCCATTATGACTCTGCAAGATTTGGTATCAAAATGATGCTGGTCTCACAGAATGAGTTAGAGAGGAGTTTTTCCTCCCCATTTTTAAAACTAATTACGGTATGATTGGTATCCATTCTTATTTATATGTCTGGTAGAATTTCACTGTGCATCTGTCTGGTCTAGGCCTTTTTCTGATTCAGCTTTGGAACTCATTATTGGTTTGCTCAGGTATGCATTTTCTTCTTTATTCAATCTTTGGAGACGTATGTTTCCAGGAATTTATTCATTTATTCTAGGTTTTCTAGTTTGCATGCATAAAGGTGTTCACAATAGTCTCTGAGGGTTTTTTGTATTTCTCTGGGGTCAGTGGTAATATCACCTGTGTTGTTTCTGTGTTTATTTGGATCTTCTTTTTTTTTCTTCATTAATCTAACTAGTGGTCTATAAATCTATTTTATTCTTTCAAGAAACCAATTTTGGTTTTGTTAACCTTTTAAATGAAGTTTTGCATTTCATATTCAGGTTAGCTCATTTTTGCTTATTTCTTTTCTTTTGCTAGCATTGGGGTTGGTTTACTCTTCTTTTTCTAGTTCCTCTAGCTGTGATATTGGGTTGCTAATTTAAGATATTTCTAACTTCTTGATGTAAGCGTTTAGTGTTATAAACTTTTCTTTTAGCCATGCTTTAGCAGGGTCCTAGAGATTCTGGTATGCTGTATTTTTCTTTTTACTAGTTTCAAATAACTCTTTGATTTCTGCCCTAATTTTATTTTTTTACTCAAAAGTAATTTGGGAGAAGGTTGTTTAATTTCCATGTAATTATACGGTTTTGAGAGAACTTCTTGGTGCTGATATCTGTTTTTATTGTGCTGTGATCTGAAACTATGTTTGGTGTGATTTTTTTAAAAAAATTTGTTGAGAATTGCTTTATGGCCAAGCATGTGATCAATATTAGATTATGTGTCTTGTGCAGATGAGAAGAATGTATATTCTATTGTTGTTGGGTGGAGTATTCTGTAGATATCTGCTAGGTCTACTTGGTCAAGTGTTGAGTTTAGGTCCCAAATATCTTCATTACTTTTCCAACTCGATGATCTATTTGACAGTATCGGTGGAGTGTTGAAGTCTCCAACTATTGTTGCATGGTTATCTAAGTGTCTTCCTTGGTCTCTAAGAACTTGTTTTATGAATCCGAGTTCTCCACTGTTGGATGCATATATATTTAGGATAGTTAGTCTTCTTGTTGAATTGAACCCCTTATCATTATAATGCCCTTTTTTGTTTATTTTGATTATTGTTGTTTTAAAGTTCTTTTTTCTTTGTCTGAAATAATAATATCAATCTCTTCTCTTTTTTGTTTTCTGTTTGCTTGATAGAGCTTTCTCCATCCCTTTACTTTGAGCCTATGCATATGCGACAGGTCTCTTGAAGATAGCCTACAGTTGGATCTTACTTCTTTATCCAACTTGCCAGTCTGTGTCTTCAAGTGGAGTAAATAGCCCACTAATTTTCAAAGTTAATATTTATAGTTGAGGATTTGATCCTGTCATTGTGTTGTTAGCTGGTTGTTATATAGACTTGATTGTGTAGTTGCTATATAGTGTCAGTGGACTATGTACTTAAGGGTATTTTTGTGGAGGCAGATACTAGTCTTTTATGATCATGTTTAGTACTCTGTTAAGGACCTCTTGCAAGGCATGTCTAATGGTAATGAATTCCCATATTATTTTTTTGTCTGGAAGGTATTTTATTTCTCCTCTTATTAAGCTTAGTTTGGCTGTATATGAAATTCTCAGTTGAGAGTTCTTTTTTTTAAGGATGCTGAATATAGGCCCTCAGTATCCTATGTCTTGCAAGGTTTCTGCTGAAAGGTCCACCATTAGCCTGATGTAATTCGCTTTGTATCTGACTTCCCCCTTCTCTCTAGCTGCTTTTAAGTTTCTTTCTTTCATGATGACTTTGGAGAATCTGATGATTATATGTCTTGGGGATGGTCATCTTGTATAGCATCTCACTGGGGTTCTCTGAATTTCCTGAATTTTCATGTTGACCTCTCTAAGTTGGGAAAATTTTCAGGGACAATATCCTCAAACACGTTTTCCAAGTTGCTTGCTCCCTCCAAGTCTTTCAGGAATGCTAATAAGTCACACATTTGATCTCCTTACATTATCTCATTTTCTTGAAGGTTTTGTTCATTTAAAAAATTTTTTCCCCTTATTTTTGTGTGCCTGTGTTGATTGGAAGGAATGATCTTTGAGTGCTCAGATTCTTTCCTCAGGTTGGTATACTCTATTACTAATGCTTCCATTTGCATTCTGAAATTCCTATAGTGAATTTTTGTGTTTCCAAAAGTTCAGCTTGATTCTCATTAAATAGTCATATTTCAACTCTTGGACCATTTTGCTGTGTTATTGGGTTAGGTTTTAATCTTCTCCTTTATGTCAGTGAGCTTCCTTGCCATCCACATTCCAAAGTCTATGTCTGTCATTCCAGTAATTTCATTCTGGTTAAGAACCATTGCTAGGGAGCTAGCATGTTTACTTGGAGATAAGACACTCTGGCAAGAGTTCTTGCACTGGTTCTCATTTGTGTGGGCTGATATTCCTTTACTCTTTGAAGTTTCTGTCTTTTAAATGGGGCTTTTTGCTTTAATATTCTTTGCTGCCCTTGAAGGTTTGACTGTGGTATAAGTTGGATTTAGCTGATTGATTTCCCTTATGGATTCTTTGAGGGGGCTAGGGCTCAGCTCAGCACTCCTGAGCTACGTGGTCTAACCTTATGTGGTTGGGACCAGGCCCATTGCCTCTGTTCATTCTCAATGCCCTCTTTCTGAAGATCCATTCAGAGTGTGTTGATTTACTTGATGGTCTGGTCTCTCTCTTGGTGGAAGAACCTCTTCCTGGCTGCATCTAGTTGGCCATGTTGGCTCATTATCCACATGAATTTCTGATGCAAACCCTTGGTTCTCTTCTCCCTCTCTCCCCATTATTTTTCTCATTTCTTCCAATATCCTGGTTTTAAGTGCCATTTTTATGCCAAACATATCCATATTTAAACTCTTACTGAGCCTCCCTCTTGAATTCTAGGCTGCCTACTTTACATCTGCATTTGGAGGTTGAATACACATTACAAGCTTAACCTATCCCAAACCAAAACTAATGTTCCTCATCCTTTCCTCCTGAATCTCCCCTGCTCACAGACTTCCCCATTTCAACTGAAGACATCTCAATTCCAGTGTTTCAGGACAAAACCATGGAGTTATCTTTGGTTCTCTTTCGTTTTCTTTCCTCGTCATCAAATTGCACTGATAGTATTTCCAAACTATCCTGAGAATTCAACCATTTTTAATTACCCATATCTTACCCTAGCTGGGTCATCATCAGTGGGATTCCTGGATTACTGCAATAGCCTCCTCACTGGTCTATCTGCTTCCACTTTGCCCTTCATGGTCTATTCTCAACTCAGAAACTGGAGTCATCCTTTAAAACACATCACACCTCGCAATCTTTACTCAAAATCCACCATTAGCTCCTCATTCCTCTTACAAGACTGCAAGCCCAAAATAATCTGCCCTACTTTACCATTACCTCCTGACCTCATCTCCTCCTACTCCTATATTACTTCTTCTGTCTTGGCCACATTGTTTCTGCCTTAAGACTGTTCCTTCTCCCTCGAATGCTCCTGGAGATATCTGCACCTATGTCATTTCCTATGTTCAAACACTACCTTCTCAGTAGAGCCTCCCCCAATTAACGTTGAAAATTGTTGCCCTCATCCTCACACCCTTGGCACTCTTATTCTTCTTTTCCTGCTTTATTTCTAAAAAAAATTGTTTTCTTATTTATAATGTCTATCCTTTATTGTTTATCTCCTTCCACTAGAATGTGAGCTCTACAAGGGCAGGGGTTTCGTCAAGTTCCTATTACAGTTCCTTTAATGAGCTAAATAAATAGTTGTAAACTTTGCTGAAATAAAGCACAGACTACTTTTTGAGAAACAGAATTAAGCATCTCCTGCAAGATGTATTTATCACATCATCATGATGGCATTAGAATAAAATTCATATTAACAGGTATTATTGAATGTCAGAATTGTGTTCTCTGAACAAATCATTTCTCTTTAATTTGTGACTATGGGATCACATAGTCTCTACTTCTTGTACAAAATTTTCTGTTAAAAGGTCAACTGACTTTTGATGGTTTAATGAAGCATTTTAATGTGTGGCCCACACAGAGCTCTCTCAGGAATTGTCACCAGTACATTGTGTTACTTGGACTCCCTCAAAACTAAGTTGTAGATAGAAGGAAATACTTTGGGCTTTATTTTAAAATATTTTTCTGAACAACTACAAAGTTCTAGAGTCTTATATTGTTTATACTTCTACCCATGGAAAGGAATCAAGTAGCAAAGTAATTATTGATCACACAATGTTTCTATACGTATGCCTAAAGCTGAAGAAAACTGCCCAATTGAGAGAAATTTCTTAGAAAACAGGTTCAGGAATTTTTGAAGATCAGTCATGGATGTTCCAAATATGTAATTTAATCTGTGGAGAGCACCATTGGGGGTTGGGCCATCAGCAAATAAATTTTTATATTACTTGATTAATGGATCTTAGATAACAAAGAGCTTTTCTGATCCCTGTACAAGTTTATGATGACCAGTATATTCTTCCTTTCTTGGTCTACCCTTAAATGAGACATGAGAGAAAAATTATGTTTAATGAGATCTTCATGCAAAGAATAACTCATTTTAAACATAGATTAACTGAAGCTCAAGAAGTTATAGAGTTTTTCTAGTCACACACAAATATTGAATCACTGACAAAAGTAGAACAAAATAAGTTTTGGCCTAGTACTCTATGCACTTTATTCTTCCTTATGTAGCATTATTAGAAAAAATGTAGCATTATAAGGAGAATTAGATAGTATTCACTAACAACCCCTACTCCCTTCACAAAATTGAGTACCAGGCACTGCACATACATCATCTCACTTCACCCTACCCATCCCCTGTAGAAGAGTGATGTTCAGAGAGGCAAAGCACTGGGCCCTGGATCACACAGCTATCAGGATCACATAGCTACTAAAATGTGTAGACTTGGAATCCAATCAAGTTTTTCTGACTCCAACATGGGAGCCTTTCATAATAACGTTCTGCTTCCATTAGATGGAGAAATCACCAAAGTCCTGGCTGTGAAAGAGCATGATTTGCATCACTAGTCACAAAAAAGAACAGAAGTTTCCTACGAGACACGAAAAACAGGAGAGGTATAATGACAGCCATAAGAAGACCATTGGCTAATTTAGCTAGTAAAAGCTCCAGCTTATCCATAGAATAAGGCTTCTTGGTCTAGGGAAAAAATTCTCTTTCAGCCTTAGGAGGGAGTTAATTGATTTCCTTTTCCTCTTCACAACTACATTACACTTTTTGGCAATGGTATGAAAAAGAAAACCATCCAGGAAGAATAACAATATAACTTTCACTGTTTGAGCCTTTGCACATGTCTGGCACTAATGTTTCATAGCCAGTACCTCACTTAATTTGCCGGTCAACTCCAGGAAGTAAATATCCCGTGTTATGGATGAGGAAACTGAGAGTAAGTTCATTAGATAGTGCAGTGCAGCCCTGGGTTTCAAACATTTCCACCTGGCCCTGAAGTGCATTCTTTTAACCACTGTACTTTATTGCCTCCACTTTGAAGTGGGCACATAACCATAAACAACCAGAAAGGAGTGTCACTTCTAGATAGCTGGCATTTTTGAACCAGTATCTATTAATCTTATATAATTTGTATTTAGAAAAGGGGTGTAGGTTGTATGGAGTGTACGGCAGACTTTGTTTTGCACACCTTTCGCAAGAGGAAAAAATCTTAGACTTTATATTTATCTCCCCTGCAAATGAGAACTGTTCCTCCAGGGGAAGTCATCTTTTGAGGAGAGTAATATTTAAAAAGAAATCAAACTCCAAAGGGCAATGTATTGATTTAGGAGCTGGGCAAAGAGCAACGGACCATTTCTACTTGGTATAGGGGGACGTAATCATTTCCCACCTCTGTGAGGACTCAGTGATTCCTTTGAGATAACCAGTTTTGATTAAATAAACTGTTGAGTCCAGTCTCTAATCTCAATAGATATCATCCCTTGTTCTCTCTATCTATCCACATATCCAGTATTTACTGAGCACATATTATGTATTAGGCTCTGTATTAGATCCCTAAGAAGAAGGAAAAGAAATAACTAAACTCCCTTGGATTGCGTGCACATGAGGTTTACAGTCAAGTCAGGGAGTCTACTATTTAAGAATCACACTGACAAACACATATTAACAAATTGTGATGCCGACCTCTGAAGCAAAGGACTAGAGTGATACGATATTGTGCAGGAACATAAACAGCCCTGGCATTGGGGTCAAGGAAGGCTTTGCTGGGGAAGTGAAGCTTGAGGTGAGTTGTGACCATGGTAGAGGGGAGGTTACTCCATGTGGCCAGGATGGCAGGTGCAAAGGCCACATAGCAGGAGGCAGCATGATGCATCTAAGGGACACAAAGTAGGAAATGAGACAGAATCAGGCCACCTGAGCAACCCTTGCCACCCTCATTAAAGATTCTGGTCATCTTTCCCAGGGCCCTGCATAGGACTTGAATATTTAACACAGGAGTCAGGAAGAAATGACATATACATACCCTTGTTCTGGGGCCCTCGAGGACTTCATGTCTCAGATGATAGGGTTATGTTTTACCTCTGGGGTCTAGTTGGGGGCCTGATAGAAGCTCTCTTTCCATTTGAGTTAGCTTTCCATGCCTTTCTGGATCTTTGGGGAGCCAAAAAGCACGACTATTTTCTTTTTTCTTTTACCATATCATCAAAGCATTTGAGAATCCAGAAATAACATCAGACAATAATAATAGCAAAAATAGAAACGAACGCTTACTGGGACTTTATTAGATTCTGACTAGCTTCTGTGTGAAGCATTTTGCATGAATTATCTTACTGCATCTACACAATAAACTTAGAACAAAGGAATCTTCAAGGCATTGTTGGTGCAGGATTCAGAAAGTTGAAACTGGCTAGTGAACACTAACACACACAAATTTACATTGTGGGCATCGGAGAAGAGCCTTTAAAGTGTTTAATCAGTTACTGCAGGAGTACTGAGCAATGGTTCGCTGTCATATGGAAAGAGCTTTCTGAAGCCATTGGGAACATCCACCCACAGACCTTTCTCTTTTTGATATCAGGGGCAGGTTCTATCCTACTCAGGGTGAGTGTGGAGACTGCATATCAGGTATAATCATCATGCTCAGCATTTGTACAGAACAGGTTGTTTCCAAATGGCTTTGTATTCAGTGATGAGGTCAGGGGCCATCCTCTCCTGGGCAGTATGATTTGCTGCCTCCTCACCATTAGTCAGGTCTCTTGATTCAGAGACAGAAAACTAGCCCAAATAAGTAAGGGAGAAAAGGGAATAGATTGGCTTATGTAACTGAAAGCTCAGGTTTAGTCAGGCACTAGGCTTAGCCTGTTCCAGCTTACCAGCTTACCTTTCTAGTCTCATCCTCCATAACTTTCTTCCCTCTATGTGCCAGCTGAATTGAGCCTCCTCTCCCTTTTCATTCTTTTTGTCTTTTTTTTAGAAACAGAGTCTTGCCCTGTTGCCCAGGCAGGAGTACACGTACTCAGCTCACTGCAACCTCTGCCTCCAGGTTTAAGTGATTTTCATGCCTTAGCCTCTCAAATACCTGGTACTATAGGTGTGAGCCACCACACCCAGCTAATTTTTGTATATTTGTAGAGGTGAGGTTTCCCCATGTTGGCCAGGTTTATCTTGACCTCCTGACCTCAGGTGATCTGCACTTCTTAGCTTCCCAAAGTGCTGGGATTACAGGTGCTGGGAGCCACTGTGCCCAGCCTTCCTGTTCTTTCAACAAGCCTTGTTTATATCTGCCTTCCACTCATCAAAGATGCTGCTTATACTACTTATGCTTCTCCCTCATCTATGAGTGGCTGATTCTTACTTATTCCCCCTCCCTTTTACTTTTAATGAGCACCTAGAGAGATGGCTAGTCTCTAAAGATGACCCCCAAGGAACCACACCTCATGACAGCCATGCTTTTGTGTAGTCCTCTAGCATGCTGGCCCTGGGACTCCCTTTAACAAGTAGGAGGCAGCAATAATGACTTCACTTCAGAGTTCTGTCTAAATCTTACAAAGGCATAGCAGCTTTCACTTTTGCACGTTGGGGAGACCTTAGCTGTCATGTAAAATGTTTGATTTCCATGCTGGAGAAACCACATGGCGAGCTCATACGAAGGGGAAAGCCCCTGGGATTGTATAGGAAGAAAGAGGCCCAGCTGTCCCAGCCATCCCCACTGAGCTCAAGTCTTCCAGCCATCCCTGACAAGGGATCAGACATCTGACTGAGCCATCTCGGATGTTCCTGCTTCTTTGAGCTTCTGGTTGTCTATAGCATGCCAATGACATGTGGAGCCAAATAATCCTCAGCAGACTCCAACCAGCCTGAAGAATTATGAAAAATAATAAACTGTGATAATTTTAGGCTACTAACATTTGGGATGGATTGTTACATAACAATGATTTTCAAAACTCTTAGTGTCTCCTAGGTCCTATACTAGCTCCGAGTTTATAATTATACATACAATAGGTATGGGCCACAGCTGTTCACCTCCACTCATCCTTCCAGACTCTTCTTGATCAGGGATATTTCCTGACCCTGTTTACTAAATGAGCTTTCCCTCTGATAAGCTCTAACAACACTCTTACTTCTCCCTCATTGCCCTTTGGATACTCAGAAGTAACTAACTTGTCTCATCTGTTCTCATAGGTAGAATGTAATAAGGGCAGGTTCCCTGCATGCCTAGCTCACTACTGTGTCCTTCCCACCCTGAGCACTGCCTGAGGTAGGACAGACACTCGATCAGCATTTGTTGACTCATTGGCAGCTGCCAATCTAGTCTGCTATTTTTATGTTGGAGAAGATGCTGGGATGATCACTCCTCCATTTCCCACAGGACATATGAGAGAAGACAAGTCACTTTGCAATGGGTTTTAAACTCTCAAGTCTTGAAAAAGGAATCTGAACCTTAAAAATATGAACCCAGGCCAGGCATGGTGGCTCATGCCTGTAATCCCAGCATTTTGGGAGGCGGAGGTGGGTGGATCATTTGAGGTCAGGAGTCTGAGACTGGCCTGGCCAACATGGTAAAACCCTGCCACTACTAAGATGTAAAAATTAGCCAGATGTGCTGGTGTGTGCCTATAGTCCCAGCTACTTGGGAGACTGAGGCAACAGAACCACATGAACCCACGAGGTGGAGCTTGCAGTGAGCTGAGATTGCGTGGCTGCGCTCCAGCCTGCATGACAGAGTGAGACTCCATCTCAAAACAAACAAACAAACAAAACAACCCTTATCTCAAGAACTTTTTTTTCTTATTTTCACTTGGAAATTTTATGCATAGGTGTTGCCTATTTTTGCCTGTTGTTTTTAAAAATTTATTTCCTCAACTTCTTTCAATATATAGTAACCTATTAGCACCTCTTCTTTCCCACCTCTGATACCTTCAAAGGCCCTGCTGTTTATAGAGAAGGAAGATAAAGAGGAAGAGGAGGAGAAAAGTTTTTATAGGTTTAGAGAAATTAGAAAGTAGAATGTTTGATTTTCAGAGAAACACAGATCATGGTCCCTGGAGTCAGCTAGTCTGGCATAAAATAAGGCTAGAGACTCTGCTTTCAGTTGTGGGAACTGAATTCTTCTCTGTTTTACATCAGCAAACTCCTCTGGGGTTGAAACACTTCCTGTCAGCCAGCTCCAAACCAGCCATTCCTCCGGCCCAGACTCATTTCTCCTCTGATTGAAGCCGTAACACAACTTTGTGGAAGCTGTTCTAAAAGTATGCTTAGTAGACAGCCTTATCAACGAAGAACACTTACGTGCAGTTTGGGTTTAATATATATGCTAGATTTAAAATATTTTTTTACTGGTTGGTGGGTCATTAAGCCTTTTACTCTATGCTAAAACCTAAGACCTATTTATACAGATGTTTCTTAATTGCAGTGGCAGCTAAGGAATTCACAAATGATGTGATGTAATCTAATATCATGGAACAAGGAAAATAAAATTAACATTTCACATAATGGCAATATGAAAGGTATTGCAAAACATAGTGAAAAGATAATGCATCAGGGAAAATGCAGCACGGTGATTCCAATCAGTGTTATTTTATACTAGCTACATGATATTGGGCAAGTAAGTTACTACTCTTAGAACCTGAATATCCTCATCTGCAAAATGGATGCAATAATTCCTATCTCATGAGTTTCTTGTAAGAATAAGAAAGAGAGAGCAGGTTGTTCATTCATTATCCATCCATCAGCAAATTTACCAATCGTCTACTACATAACAGGTACTATTGTAACCACAAATCCCTACCCTTGAGGGATGGGTAGGGTAGAGATTTTTGTGTGTGCGTGCGCGTGCACACACACACACTGCCCTAGTTGGGAAACTTATTCTATCCCTTCACATTTTAAGTGTGTGTGTGTGTGTGTATGTGTGTGTGTGTATGTGTGTGTGTGTATGTGTGTGTGTGTGTCTGTGTAGAGCCAAAAACAAAAAATAAACAAATTGAGGTCTATCTAGGAAATAGATGGCTCAGTCAAGCAGGGTAATTGATTGGAGAGAGTTTAATCAAGGAACCCAACAAGGTGTGGTGAAATACCTTGTGGCTAGCAATAGCAGAGAACTGTTACCACTCTAGACCTCAAGGGTTGGGGGATAGAACAGTCACCTGAACTCAGTTAGAGAGATCTATAGCTATGGGAAGACACTGTCCTGTAGGAGTTGTAGCCATGAGAGAAGAAATGACCACTACCCAAGAGCAGCATGGCAGGAAGGCAGATAAGGGGTACTCTAACCTCACCAGTTTCCCATGTTCTGGTCTCCTGCCAGTGCCCACCATTAGCTGGACCCAAGTGGAATCCAGAGGGCTAGAATGCCCATGGGATATAGTCTATACCAGTGAGCACCCCAGGACACAGAGGGAGTGAAGAAGAGTGGAGAGTGGATCTGGAGGAGTGAAAAAGTCTAGCATGGCAAGTAAATATGTAATAGAGTGGATGATTAGAAGTTCCATGGAGAAAAATAAAGCAGGGTAAGTGGGGTGGAGGATGTGGAGCACACAGGGCATTGCTACTTTACACAGGGTATTCAGAGGAGACCTCTGTGAGGAGGTGCATTTGATCAGAGGCCTATTGGAATTCAGAGACTGAGCTATGTGTTGAACGAAGAACTTTTCAGGCTGAGAAAATAGTTTGTACAAAGACCCTGAGGTAGAAGCATGCACGACATACTCAAGGAATTATAAGGAGGCTAGCATGCTGGAGTAGAGCAAGGGGAGAGTGGGAGAGACGGAGGAGAGAGAGCTCATGTGTGGTGTTCAGGCTTTTATGTGATTTTGATGGGAAACCATTGGAAGGTTTTGAGCAGGGAAATGAACGATTCAGTGTATACTTTAAATCCAAAGCATATTTGTCTAAGCTGAGAATAAATTGAAGAGGAGTAAGGGAGGGCAAAGAAAGTCCATTTGGAAAGCCATGGCAATAATCCAGGAGAGAGATGATGGCAGCTTGGATTAGGTGACAGTTGAGGAGGTGTGAGGAATGACTGGATTCTAGATATGTTTTGAAAGCAAAGAAGACAAGACTTTCTGATGAATTTGATAAAGATTATGAGAGAAACAGAAGAATTAGGAAAGACTTTGAGGCATTTGGCATAAGCAGTTAGAAAGACGGGGCTGCCAATGACCAAAATCAAGAAGATTAAAGAATAGGTTTGAGGTACATAAACCACTCAATAAATGATCACTGCTCCACCACCGTCATTTTGTGATAATACAGATGAAGCATGACTCAAATACCTTCATGCTTCCTTATCGGAAGCTTTTTTCCAGCTCTTAACAATCTGATCATTTGGTTCTATCTCATTTGTCCAGTCTGATATTTCTTGTTCTTCAAATTTCCCTAGTTTGGAAACCTGTTCTATCCCTTCACATTTTAAGTGTACATTTTCTTTTTCTTTATGTGGATGCCTTACTTTTGACCTATGGAGATGCTTCTCAGCTTTCAAAGTCTAACTCAGATACTATTTAATCCATGGGAATGTTTCTGATTATATCGTTGCTGTTCAGCCAACAAGGCTATAAGAAAGATTTATAAATTATAGATGTTTGTAATATTCCTTATCCAAAGGTGAAGATTCTTGTTTGCTGAGCTAGGACCAGGAATTTTCTTTGGAGGGTCAGACATCAAGTAATTGGCAGAGCAAAAAGGAAAAGTATGGAATCCAGAGAGGCTAGACTTATTTATGTAATATAGAGCAGAGACAGATTGAAGGGGTTGTGGAAATGGTTGAGAGTGTACATGAGAGTGGAAACAAATTTTTGGGAGTCAGAGAGAGGATAGAAAGGGGTGGAGAGAAAGAGAGAGAGAGACTGGAACAGCCATCATGCTTGTGAGAGCAATAGAAACTGAGAGGATAGAAAAAGAGAATTCTTAAAAAGTATTGCTGATGTTTAAGAATGTGTTTCCATGTTTTTTTTTTCAGCTGAAGATACTGAGTGAAGATTGAATTACTTTTATTTGTAGGATATCTGTCTCTTTAAATAAAACTCTGTAAATAGACTAACCATGTGGAGTCCTAATTTAATATTATCAGGTCATCAGGGTGAGTCTCAGTGAGAAGGTGACAGTGTAGAAAATAGTTAAATTTAAACGTGGTGGGAGAGTAGCTATCCAGTGGACATCTTGGGATAGAGTCTTGGGTGGAAGTAAAGGGCTGTATAAAGACCCTAGGTTGGGAGTATGCCAGTGTTTTTGAAAAATATTAAAGAGGACTAGGAGTGGGGTGGTGCCTCAGCATGAGCAAGAAGTGGAGAAGCTACAGATGAGTTAGAGATGTAATGGGGCCAGATCATATAGGTCCCTGTAGGTCATTGTAAAGATTTTGGATTTTAATCTGAATGGGAAGTCATCAAGGTTTTGAGTGGAGGGGTGACATGATCTGACTCATGTTCTCAGAGCATCACTCAGATGAACTGAGAATAGAATACGAAGTGAGGATAAGTCTAAAAACTGAAAGAACAGTTAAGAGACTATCGTATAAACCCAGTCATCCAGTGGTTGATTGCTCAGATCTTAGTGGTAACAGTAGAGTTAATGAAAAGTGGTTGGCTTCTGGACAAATTTGGAAGTAAATCCAGCAGGTTCAATGACAAATTAGTTTGAGAGTCTGAAAAAAAGAGGAGAATTGAGGACAACTCCAAGGTTTCGGGTCCTAGTAATTGGAAAGTTGTGGATACTATTAACTAAGAGCAGGAGGCTGCTAGTGGAATAGATTTTTGCTGTAGATGATGGGGTTGGTGAGAAGGGGAACATTTGTACTCTTTTAGGATCAAAACCCACCTTGGATTTGAGATCCCTTAGTAAATATGTGTAGTAGGCAAATAGACATATGAATCTGGGGTTTAGGAGAGAGGTCTAAATAGAGATGTAAATAATTTTGGAGTCATTGACATAATTTTAAATAGTTGATTTTAAAGCCATGAGACTGGATGAACTTGCCAAATGCATGAGTATGGATAGAGAAGAAAGAAAATAGGACTAAAGCTGAACTCAAAAGCACTCTAACTATAAGAGGTTGGATCAAAGTGGAGGAAGCAACATGCCATATATTTCCTTTGCATTCCTTCAGATAATCTGGTGGGACATTGAATACATGGTCGGTACTCAGTACTATATGCTGCTTGTTTAGAATTTGATACAATAAAAATGAGTTATCCAACAGTCAGATAGAATAGCCAGAGATTTCAAATGACTGCCTTTATCCTCTCTGCTTTTTTTTTCTTTCTTTTTTTGCGACAGGGTCTTGCTCTGTTGCCCAGGGTAGAGTCCAGTAGTGTGATCATAACTCACTGCAGCCTCAAACTCCTGGGCTCAAGTGATCCTCCTACCTCAGCCTCTTGAGTAGGTAGGACTAAAGTGTGCACCACACCCAGCTAATTTTTAAAATTTTTGGTAGAGCCAGAGTCTCACTATGTTGCCTAGACTAGTCTCAAACTCCTGGCCTCAGGTGATCCTCCCACCGCAGCCTCCCAAAGTGCTGGGATTATAGGCAGAAGGCATTGTGCCCAGCTCTCTCTGCCTTTATTGCCTTGCTCCACCTTTTTCTGGTCCTACTTTAATAAATAAAATGTTGATTACAAATGCAAGTGAGGTCAAAACTGGTTCCATATGCCTTTTGAGTAATACTTTATACCATTAAAAATATAATTGTTTCCATTCTACTTCCTATTGTCCCCACTGGTCCTGGTAAGACTTAAGAGAAATTCAAAGTAGTTTCACCTGACAGAAGATTTGGATAACCTGCTCTAAATCATTTCCACTGTGTCCTCCATTGGAGGGGAAAAAAAGTAGTGCACAAACACCAAAATGATACTTGCAACTATGATTTAATGAGTATTTACTATGTGCCCAGCACTGGGCTAAGCACTTTCTTAGCACTTGGTGCATTATCTCACTCAATTCTTTCCTCTACCAAATGAGGTAGGCAATATTAGAACAGTAATGGACCTCAGGAATGTCCAAGGGAAAATGACCTATCTAATATAATAAACACTTAGAAATGTACTAGGATTTTATACACCCATAATTTGTGTCTGGTGGATAGGCATACACAACCAGCACAGAAGACTCAAGTGGGAAGGTATAGAAATGCTCAAGAGAACAACAGAAACAAGCCTCATACTTTGCAGAATTTTCCCATGGTGGCAGTGGGAGTTGGGCGATTCATGGTGGCAGTGGGAATTACCATAAAAATTGGTAATTTTTATGACCTTGTGGGACGTGAAGACCTGAGAAGCCAATATCTTCAACTGGGAGCTTCCGGCTTTGTCTCCCATTTTTTATAATGTGCCCATAATTTATGTTTCCGTTTCCATAAAGAAAGTTTATGTCCTTTAAGTGCTTTTGTTGGCATTTTTTCATCAACCATACCATCATCTTATTGTGACAATCAAGCAATTTCAATCCCCGTTCTTCTATGAGTGAATAGAGGCTCAAGGTGCATAAGAAACCTGCTCAAGGTCACACAGGTACTAAGTGGGGGAGCTTAGTTTGACTCGGGTTTGCATGACTCCAGAGTCCAAGCTCTGAACCTCTGCTTGTATTTCTCCTCTAAATATGGACTGTGAACTGGCTGTATCCTTGCAGATCCTGTAGAATTCTCCAGTTTCTGTCAGTCAGTTACCAAATGAACAGAAAAATAACATGGAGCCATGTTCATCTTCAAGACAGAGTGAATTAACAATGTTCTTGTCTGCTCAATGTGCTAGTCATACCTGTTCCATATAGATGAACATCACATGGGATCACAGGTAAAGAACTTCTACAGTTATTGTTGGAGAAGCAAGACATAGGAGTTGCTATGTCTGACAGCTAAGATTTTATAAGTATTTAAATTTAGAAAAGATGTAGGTAGAGAGAAATGGGGATTTCCTACTTACAGGAGAAAGAACATATGTAGAGGCAGGAAGAATATGTAGTGTAGTCAAAAAAAGTGAATGATCCCCTAATTATAGGTTTATCCTCAAAGAAGTAGCTACCTGGGTAGCATGATTAACCCCTTCATCAAGTGAGGGCATTGATGCAAATGACAAAACTAGAAGAGCAAGGGCAAACAGGGCTGAGAGTTGGATTGTGGTTATATCCCACAGGACCTTGAATGTTAGGCTGAGGGCTGTAGTGTTCCCAGGCAGGTGATGGGACATCATTAAGAGACTAAGTACCTGAATGACATGATCAGTATTGTTCTGTAATCATAACATGCAGAATGGATCCAGATTGGGAGCGAGGAGGTGACCAGGAAGACCAATGGGAAGGCTGTTACAATATTTCATATGGACTTATACAGTGTTGGGATAAAATTTTGCATAGTAGGTAATTGGAAAATGACTACTGAGGAGAGGATCACCTTTATGCCCATAAATATAAATGTCCCAAATTGAAACATGCTAGGAAAATTGTGTAATATTCTATAACATAGAATATAATGTTATTTAATTTGAAAGTTATAAAATTATAACTTCTTTCCTCTATGGCATACATAAAGTGGAATCTAGTGGCTTTTCCTCTACTTCAGAATTATGTTGAACACATCACTGGTCCTTGAAGCTGTCACTATGAAATCTTACCCTGTAGAGTTCAGTGTCCCTTTTAAGATTTAACACTCATTATAAATTAGTGTCAGTGTCTTCATGCTGTTTACACTAATTGGAGATTGCCTCAAACATGAATCAATGTTTAGAATGTCCATTTTATTGCTTCCACAACAAATGGAAAGTAACGTGGTCCTGGAGAAAATTGTTTATTTATAAAGTGCTGAAGTTAAGTTTTCTTTATTTAAAGTGTAGTAGAAAAATCACAGGACAGTAAGGCTTATGAACTGAAACAATCTACCATTGAGTTCTCTTTAATGACAAATTACTTAAGAACATCAAATGTGTTTTCTCCGAAAGAAAGGAAAGAAGGAATAAAGGAAAATTATATTTATTTGAAAATGAAGAGAAGAAAAATGTGAACATGGACTGATGCTTTAGAATTCTCTTTCAGATTTATTATTTCCCATTATCAGCTTATATAGGCTAATTTCAAACAGCTATCTTCCTGTCTATAGTACGAGGATGGTGCATTTGTAACATAGCAACGTGTCTTTAGAAATAGACAGGCCTCCCACTATAGGCAAAGACCAAATGTGCCCTTATTGAAGAGCATTTTTTTCAATGTCTCTGATGAGAATGATTGAAAAGATTGATTACTTTGGAAATAGAAGTCTGGAAGTTTAGGTCATGGTAAATAAACGTTTTCAAGCTTAAGGATTTGTAGTGAGTACATAAAGAAGAGATAATGTCCAACATTTATTGAGGAACCGTATAGAGAAGAAAACTCAAATTTGTTTTGTCTTAAAAGGAATTTTTTCCTATGCAGAATATTTTATTTCTCATTAATGCTGGCACCCACAGTTATGTTTACTTTATTGACAAATGAGATCAAACTGTTGGATATGCACATATTGTTCCCAAATGTGCATAATTTAGGGTTAAACATTTAGTGAATATTCAGTTTTCATTCAAAACAGACTGAATTCCATAGAGCAGTTAAGATAAACTCTCATTTTCAAGGCTTTTCTTTATCCCTAAGGCACATATGAATGCACTCTAATACAGTTAATTCTTCCGAATCTAAACCTCTTGAAACATGTCTATATAGATAATTATATAATTACCCGAGAAGCCTAAGCCAGAGCCTTAAAGTCATCTCTACTCCTGGCCTTAAAATATACTTGGTCACTGAGGTCTGTCTATTTTGATTTCTGTAGTGAACAAATAGTACTGATTTTCTACCCAATAGCTGTTTTTGGTTTTCCTTCTTTCTTCTAAGAAAATTCCATTTTTCAATAAATGTAATCCATTACATAAACAGAACCAAAGACAAAAATCACATGATTATCTCAATAGATGCAGAGAAGGCCTTCAATAAAATTCAACAGCCCTTTATGCTAAAAACTCCCAATGAACTAGGCATTAATGGAACATATCTCAAAATTATAAGAGCTATTTATGACAAACCCACAGCCAATATCATACTGAATGGGCAAAAACTGGAAGCATTCCCTCTGAAAACAGGCACAAGACAAAATGCCCTCTCTCACCACTCCTATTTAACATAGTATTAGAAGTTCTGGCCAGGGCAATCAGGCAACAAAAACAAATAAAGGATATTCCAGTAGGAAAAGAGGAAGTCAAGTAGTTTCTATTTGCAGACGACATGATTGTACATGTAGAAAACCCCATTGTCTTAGTCCAAAATCTCCATAAGCTGATAAGCAACTTCTGCAAAGTCTCAGGATACAAAATTAATGTGCAAAAAATAATAACAATTCCTATATACCAGTAAGAGACAAATAGAGAGCCAAATCATGAGTGAACTCATATTCACAATTGCTACAAAGAAAATAAAATGCCTAAGAATATAACTAACAAGGGATGTAAAGGACCTCTTTAAGGAGAACTGCAAAGCACTTCTCAAGGAAATAAGAGAGGACACAAACAGATGGAAAAACATTCCATGCTCATGGTTAGGAAGAATCAATATCATGAAAATGGCCATACTGCCCAAAGTAATTTACAGATTCAATGCTATCCCCATCAAGCTACCACTGACTTTCTTGAAAGAATTGGAAAAAAAAAAACTTAAATTTCATATGAAACCAAAAAAGAGCCCTCATAGCCAAGACAATCCTAAGCCAAAAAAACAAAGCTGGAGGCATCACACTGCCTGACTTCAAACTATACTACAAGTCTACAGTAATTAAAACAGCATGGTACTGGTACCAATACAGAGATATAGACCAATAGAACAGAACAGAGGCCTCAGAAATAATGTCACACATCTACAATCATCTGATCTTTGACAAACCTGACAATAACAAGAAATGTGGAAAGGATTTCCTATTTAATTAATGAAGTTGGGAAACTTGGCTAGCCATATGCAGAAAGCTGAAACTGGATCCCTTCCTTACACCTTATACAAAAATTAACTCAAGATGAATTAAAGATTTAAACATAAGACCTAAAACCATAAAAATCCTAGAAGAAAACCTAGGCAATACTATTCAGGAAATAGGCATGGGCAAGGACTTCATGACTAAAACACCAAAAGCAATGACAACAAAAGCCAAAATAGACAAATTGGATCTAATTAAACTAAAGAGCTCTGCACTGCAAAAGAAACATTAGAGTGAAAAAGCAACCTACAGAATGGGAGGAAATTTTTGCACTCTACCCGTCTGACAAAGGGCTAATATCCAGAATCTATAAACAACTTAAACAAATTTACAAGAAAAAAACAAACAACCCCATCAAAAACTGGGCAAAGCAAACGAACAGACATTTCTCAAAAGGAGACATTTATACAGCCAACAAACATAGGAAAAAAAGCTCATCATCACTGATTATTAGAGAAATGCAAATCAAAACCACAATGATATACCATCTCACACCAGTTAGAATGGCAATCATTTAAAAATCTGGAGACAACAGATGTTAGAGAGGATGTGGAGAAATAGGAACACTTTTACACTGTTGGTGGGAGTGTAAATTAGTTCAACCATTGTGGAAGACAACGTGGCGATTCCTCAAAGACCTAGAAACAGAAATTCCATTTGACCCAGCAATCCCATTACTGGGTATATATCCAAAGGATTATAAATCATTCTACTATAAGGACACATGAACACTAATGTTCATTGCAGCACTGTTTACAATAGTAAATACCTGGAACCAACCCAAATGCCTATCAATGATAGACTGGATAAAGAAAATGTGGCTCATATACACCATGGAATACTATGCAGCCATAAAAAAGGGTAAGTTCATGTCCTTTGCAGGCACATGGAAGAAGCTGGAAACCATCATTCTCAGCAAACTCACACAAGAACAGAAAACCAAACACTGCATGTTCTCACTCATAAGTGGGAGTTAAACAATGAAAACACACGGACACAGAGAGGGGAATATCACACACCAGGGCTTGTTGGGGTTGGGAGACTAGGGGAGGGATAGCATTAGAAGAAATACCTAATATAGATGATGGGTTGATGAGTGCAGGAAACCACCAGGTCACGTGTGTACCTATGTAACAAAACTGCGTGTTCTGCACATGTACACCAGAAGTTAAAGTATAATAATAATAATAATAATAATAAAAGAAAATTCTATTTTTCTTCAATCACTTAGTGGCCATGTACTTCAGGAGAGACTGGATGAATCTTGACTAGTCTAAGACAATATTATTCTTTCCACTCACCTTGCAAGAGACTGGTACAGAAATGGGTATGTGATACAATTCTGGCTAATCAAACGAGGGGACATTTGTTAACAAAAGCATGTGGAATTAAATAGTTCCTTTTCTTTGGATCAATGTTGATGAATCTGCATGTGATAATTGTATTCACAGCAGCCACATTGGGACCAGAAGGGAAGTAGGTCCAAGGGAACAAGTTAGATTACAGAGAGAAAAATCAGTAAGATAATTGATCCACTAGTTTAACCAACCTAAGAATTTCTACACTTCATAGCATTTTTTATTGTTTAAGCAGTTTTAATTGGATCTTCCCTAACTTGCAGTAGAAAGTATCTTAAGAGTTTGTCTTTTTGTATGTTTTTCTTTCTTTGAGAATTAGTCTCGCTCTGTTCCCAGGCTGTAGTACAGTGGCGAGATCTCAGCTCATTGCAATCTCGGCCTCCTGGGTTCAAGCAACTCTCTTGCCTCAGCCTCCTGAGTAGCTAGGACTACAGGCACATAACACCAGACCCAGCTAATTTTTTTTTTTTTTTTGTATTTTTAGTAGAGATGGGGTTTTACCATGTTGGCCAGGATGGTCTTGAACTCCAGAGCTCAGGCAATCTGCCCGCCTTGGCCTCCCAAAGTGCTGGGATTACAAACATGAGCCACCGCACCTGGCTATGAGTTTCTTAACTATCTCCCTTGAGTATTCTCTTTCTTTTCCCTCATACTGCCTGAGCTCATCTTTCCTCTTTTGGATGTGTGCAATGTCCTCCTGATCTTCCTGCCTCCAAATCTTCTTCCAACTCCTTCTCCCACTCCCACCAAAATTATCATTCTAACATGTAGCAATCTATGAATCTATGTCTTTTCCCTAAATTCCAAACTTTACATACAGTTCTCTGTGCCAGGGTCCCAGCCTCAAGTCCTATATTCTCCCACATGCACTGTGTTAACAAGTTTACAAAACTGCTTGTGTTTTCTCAAATGTACCACATGGCATACTTATAGCACCTTTATGTCTGTTTTCTTCTCTGCTGAAATGGTCTTCACATCATGCCTATTAAGCACTCATTTGTCTTGACCTCTGATCATTCTTTTTCTATTAGAGTTACTCATTGCTTCTTTCATGCTACCATTTTACACTGTGCATCTAGTATTGTAATTATCACAATGCATTATGAATTTATGTGTGTCTCTACTTGTCTATGACCTCTTGAAGAAGAGATGCTTAGTTAATGATTACATCCTTAGCACCTCATATACATCTTGGCCATATGGTTTTTGAATGAAGGTAAAAAAAGAAGAGATGAAGGAAGAAGAGGATTCATGTGTGAAGCCTGCCATCAAGTGAAAAAAGTCTTGAGCACCTGAATGCCCTTTATGGGCTGTTGTCTATGGTCATAGAATAACAACAGAGTGGTAGCAGCAGTATCAGCATTGATATTGTGCTTACTGAGCATTTTATAAGCACAAAGCTAAATGTTTTACATATGATGTTTTTTCATTTAAGTTTTTTGTTTTTTGTTGAGTTTTGCTCCTGTTGCCCAGGCTGGAGTGCAATGGCATCATTTTGGCTCATTGCAACCTCCACCTCCTGGGTTCAAGTGATTCTCCTGCCTCAGCCTCCTGAGTAGCTGGGATTACATGCGTGTGCCACCACGCCAGACTAATTTTGTATTTTTAGTAGAGAGAGGGTTTCTTCTTGTTGGTCAGGCTGGTCTTGAACTCCTGACCTCAGATGATCTGCCTGCCTTGGCCTCCCAAACTGCTGGGATTACAGGCATGAGCCACCATGCCTGGCCTCATTTAAGTTTTGTAACACGATGAAGAATATTCTATTTTTTAAAGTCATCCTCTTATGGCAGAAAAAGCCCTGAATCTTAACAACTCACTTCAAAGTAAGTGAGTTGCAGAGCCAGGATTCAAACTCACATCTGACTCCAGAACTCTGAAGTAAAACGCTCTCTCAGTAATCTGTAAGTATGCTATCCTCTATTTGTTTTAGACACATGTTGTTCATACCAAACAGTGGCCAGTAGAGGTGGCTGGGTGGGCATCTGAGCCTGAGCCCATTAGCTAGTGGCCTCTCTGTAATCTTGACTGTCTCTATCAAAACCTCATTAGAGAGAACTGGGATTTCTGAAAGACTAGGAACTATGAAGTGGTTTTACACGGCAGCAATTTCTTCTGGCTCTCAACATGAAATTCCTTGTTCAGTGCTTTTTTTGAGATGGAGTCTCACTCTGTTACCCAGGCTAGAGTGTAGTAGCATGGTGGCACAAAATCAATGTGCAGAAATCACAAGCATTCCTATACACCAATAACAGACTTAAAGAGAGCCAAATCACGAATGAACTGCCATTCACAATTCCTACAAAGAGAATAAAATACCTAGGAATACAATTAACAAAGGATGTAAAGGACCTCGTCAAGGAGAACTACAAACCATTGCTCAACGAAATAAGAGAGGAATCAAACAGATGGAAGAACATTCCATGCTCATGGTTAGGAAGAATCAATATTGTGAAAATGGCCATACTGCCCAAAGTAATTTATAGATTCAACACTATCCCCATCAAGCTACCAATGACCCTCTTCACAGAACTGGAAAAAACCACCTTAAACTTCACATGGAACCAAAAGGGAGCCCACATAGCCAAAATTCTAAGCAAAAAGAACAAAGCTGGAGGCATCATGCTACCTGACTTCAAACTATACTACAAGGCTACAGTAATCAAAACAGCATGATACTGGTACCTAAACAGAGATATAGACCAGTGGAACAGAACAGAGACCTTGGAGGCAATGCCACACATCTACAACCATCTGATCTTTAACAAACCTGACAAAAACAAGCAATGGGGAAAGGACTCCCTGTTTAATAAATGGTGTTGAGAAAACTGGCTAGCCATGTGCAGAAAGCAGAAACTGGACCCTTTCCTGACACCTTACACTAAAATTAACTCCAGATGGATTAAAAACTTAAACATAAGACCTAACAGCATAAAAACCCTAAAAGAAAACCTGGGCAAAACCATTCAGGACATAGGCATAGGCAAGGACTTCATGACTAAAACACCAAAAGCATTGGCAACAAAAGCCAAAATAGACAAATGGGGCCCAATTAAACTCCAGAGCTTCTGTACAACAAAAGAAACAATCATTAGAGTGAACAGGCAACCAACAGAATGGGAAAAAATTTTTGCAATCTACCCATCTGACAAAGGGCTAATATCCAGAATCTACAAAGAACTAAAGCAGATTTACAAGAAAAAAACAAACAAACCCTTTCAAAATTGGGTGAAGGATATGAACAGACACTTTTCAAAAGAAGACATATATGAAGCCAACAAACTATGAAAAAATGTTCATCACTGATCATTAGAGAAATGCAAATTGAAACCACATTGAGATACCATCTCACACCAGTTAGAATGATGATCCTTAAAAAATCTGGAGACAACAGATGCTGGAGACAGTGTGGAGAAATAGGAACACTTTTACACTGTTGGTGGGAGTGTAAATTAGCTCAACTATGTGGAAGACAGTGTGGCGATTCCTCAAGGACCTAGAAATAGAAATTCCACTTGACCCAGCAATCCCATTACTGGGTATATATCCGAAGGATTATAAATCGCCCTATCATAAAGACACATGCACGCGTATGTTCACTGCAGCACTATTTACAATAGCAAAGACCTGGAACCAACCCACATGCCTATTGATGATAGATTGGACAAGGAAAATGTGGCACATATATGTCATGGGATACTAGGTAGCCATAAAAAATGATGAGTTTGTGTCCTTTGTAGGGACATGGATGAATCTGGAAACCATCATTCTCAGCAAACTGACACAAGAATAGAAAATCAAACCCTACATGTTCTCACTCATAGGCGGGTGTTCAACAATGGGAACACATGGACACAGGGAGGGGAGCATCACACACTGGGGTCTATTGGGGGGGACTAGGGGAGGGAGAGCAGGAGGTAGGGAGTTGGGGAGGGATAACATGGGGAGAGATGCCAGATATAGGTGACGGTGGTGGAGGCAGCAAACTACATTGCCATTTATGTACCTATGCAACAATCCTACATGCTCTGCACATGTACTCCAGAATCTAAAGTGCAATAAAATATTTTTTTTAAAAAGTAAAAACAGAAAATAAAAAATAAATTAAAAAGAAAACTAAAACACACAAAAAAATATGGTGAGCACTTTATAAGAGATTTCTGACGACTTTTAAATGACACTTTCTCCACCTTTGGAAAGACACAAGTCTGTTCCAGACTGCCAGCTCCTTGGGGTTCAGGTGGGGAAAGAGTCATTTAAAAGTTGTCAGAAGGGGAGAGAGATCCAAGATGGC
>PVKP010016702.1:0-47622 GCA_004027715.1 Plecturocebus donacophilus
CAGCCGAGCCTGACTAAAAGGGCACCCAGTCCCGTACACTCCGCACTGAGAAGCGCCACGCCAGGGTGCCGGCAAAACAGCAGCACCGGCCAAAAGAGTTGCGCTGGTGACCCGTGTGGCTCCTCTGCCGGGAATCTCCCAGTTTGTGGGCAACAAAAATTTGTCTGAAATTGCGGCATCCACTTGCTCTCTGTGCTTTCACTGGGAGCTACAATCCTGAGCTGCTGCTAAGCGTCCATCTTGGATATCTCTCCCAGGAATAAATACTTTTAAAACCATTTTTGTTGTTGTAAATAACATAAAATATGGCTAACAGCAGCTTCCATGAATAGGGGTCCATTTTCTGGCATAACAAGGAATGTGAATGAAGACAGTTCCAGGGAAGCTTTGGGGGGACTGGATGATGACAGCACACAGGGTTGGCATCTGTGTGACTCTCTTGGTCTTCCTCATAGTCATGAAATGGCTGCAGCAGTACCAAGCATCACATCTTAACACGGCTGCATTCAAAGCATAGCGCAGGAAGCAGCACAGGCAGGGGTCCTCCTCTACTTCCCTCTTATGTAGGAAAAAACTTTCTCCCAGAAGCCCCCCCACTGCCACCAACTTCCCCTTACATTTCATGAACCAGAAGACACGTACCTGTCTGCGCTTAGAACCAGGGGCAAGGCCCACCTTTCCTGAGTTTAAGTGATTTCTGCCTGGTTTTGCTAACAAGGAAAGAAAGAGTCGTGGCTTTGTGGCAAATGACAGCTGCCACAGTAGTGTCCTCTGTAATCTACAGTGAGGTGACGCAACAAGCCAAAGCTTTATTCCACTGAGGGGCCCCCTGCCTGCCTGCAGCCGCCCTCAGCTAGAACCCAGTTCCCTCCATCTACAAGGCTTCCTCCTTTTTTCTTTTGTTAACGCTTATTTTTTCTTAAGCTAACCATACTAAGTCTGTCGACTGAACTGAAAAAGTACTCAAATTTCACCCAGGACTGTTCAGGTCTGCCCCCTCCCACTCATGTATAAGAACTAAGTCCAAATCAGTCGGGTCAAGAGCACCCCGAGGTGCAGACAGAAACGCGCTGTGCAGAAAACAGCTGTTCCCGCACCAGCCTGTACCAGGGCTGGAAACTGCTCTCGCCAGGGTCACCAGGGGAGCCATCCTGTTAACAGAGCTCCAGGAACTTGCTGGCAACAGAGACATGGTGCAGGTGGAGCCTGACAGAAATGCCCTCCTCAAAAACAGGAAGGAGAGAAACCCATTTGCAGAACTTTGAAAATGTCACGTGTCTGCTTGCACCTCGGTCAGGGTTAGATTGGATTTCACATTTCACTGCGGTTGGCCCCTGGAGGCACCGCGGTGGCGGGAGCAGGCAGCCAAGGTTGCAATCCCATGGCGGACCCTGCCGGTGTCGATTTCCTAATCCCTCTGTGCTTCATCGTCCTTAACTGAAAAATGGATTTAACAGTGGAATCTAGTTCACAGCATATTTTTTGAGAATTAAAAAACATAATATATGTTAAGGGATTAGAAAAATCTTTGCTCAGTGAACATCAATGCATTAGCAATACTGGTAGCAATGATACCAGCAGTAGAAACAAAACCAAATGTTCTCCCTGTAATGGCTAGGATTGATTTAATGACTTAAAGGTACTAGCATATCAGTCTCCTTGCCACCCCAGTCCAGAGCTTTAAAGTCTAGTTACCTTCTCCCTAAACTCACTCAACAATGAACAATCACCCCAAACAACGAGCATGCATAAGAATTAGAACATCTGATGCCATCCAATATCTTGTTTTAGTTCCATTGTATTCTAAGTATATTTTTTGTGAAATATTCCAAGAAATCAAGAGAATGTAAATAACATGTATCCACATTTTAAATAAAAGAATAACAAAATACCTACGTACCAATCCCTCAGTTTAGGAAATAGAATAAAATCAATCTTTGAAGCTGTGCATCCTTCTATGATTCCAGGCGCCCAACCTTAATATGCAGGTATCCAGCAATCTGAATCTTAGCACCCCAACCTTAATACGCAGGTAACCAGTAATCTGAATCTTGAATTAATCCTTCCTTTTCTTATTTTTTTTAATTTTTTATTTTTGAGACAGAGTCTGGCTCTATTGCATAGGCTGTAATGCAGTGGCATGATCCTGGCTCAATGCAACCTCCACCTCCCAGGTTCAAGCAATTCTCCTGCCTCAGCCCACCAAGTAGCTGGGACTACAGGCATGTGCCACCACACCTGGCTAATTTTTGTATTTTTTTATAGGGACAAGGTTTTGCCATGTTGCCTAGGCTGGTCTCGAACTCCTGACCTAAATTGCTCTGCTCACCTCGGCCTCTCAAAGTGCTGGAACTACAGGCGTGAGCCACTGTGCCCGGTGTCCTTTGTTTTTCTTTATACTCTCCTCACATACATATGCATATCTAAGCAATAAATCATCTAATTTTCCTTTACTAAATTTTATGTCAATGAAAATATAGAGCAGGTATTCTTCTGTAACTTGCTTTTTCATTCAGTATTTATTTAGTTTTATCCATGTTTACACATATAATTATACTTCATTCATTTTCATTGTTATGTAATAGTATTCTACTTTAGGAATATACCACTATTTATTTACCCATTCTCCTGTTAACGGATATTTGCCTTGTTTCTAGTCTAAGACTTCTCACCTGAGGATGGGCTTCCACAGATCCTTGACTTATTAACCATATAACTTATTGTCCTAACTGAGGCACTTATGAGAAGGAAAAAGAATGCTATTAATAATTACACGAGGACAACAGACATAAACAAGTAGACTGTATGGTCACCTTATACACACTTAACATGTCTCAGGATTTCTTAATGACCCCCCTAAAGTGCGGACTGGGACACTGAAACCCAACTCTCCATAACTGATGGTAACTTCACATCTCAAATGCTGTTTGTTAGCTTCTGCATTCACAGTAGAACCCTGAAGGAAAGCCCAAACAATTAATTACTCTTTCTACCCCAGGAAGAAGTAAAACAAATTCTTAAAGAGGTAAGGTAGAAAAATGTACAACTTCCTAGATTCTGCTGTCTCTGACTTTCACAGTTTATCATCACTATCTGAAGAAAATTCTGTCTCCAATGATAACGGAGCAAAGAGAAAGCGTAAAGGGCCTTACAATGTGAGTCCTTCTCCTGAGTCAAGACGGGGCTCAGGGCCCTGCACCCACTGCCTCCTTTCCTCTTTACCACAACCCCGTGCGGCAGGTGTGGGAAATGAAGCTCAGAGCTGCAGCAACGTGTCCCAGGTCACAGTGCACGTAAGTGACGGAGCCTCAGTCACTGTGTCTAAGTAGGTGGTCGTATAATTTGTGATACAATGGAGGACATTTCTGGGAGTAAAAAGGGGGGTGTTTTAACAAGTGCCAGGAAAACAGGTGTAAACTAATTTGCCCCAGGAACACCAGGAAGTGGGACACCCTAGTTCTGTCTAACTTCACCATAAGCACTTATTTTCCAAGTGCAGATATAAATGATTTGGGGGACTGACAAGACATGTAACCCAAATCTCTAGTGTTGACACTTGCATTGTATGGTGATGTGCAGCCGTCGCAGAGGTCACAGGGTGTGCACAGTCCCTCACCCCTTCCCCTCAGCGTACTTCTCATGCCTGGCGGCTTCCCAGTGGCATCCTTCCATCCAGCACAGCAGGCTGGAAAGGATCATGACTCGCTTCCCTGAAATTCATAATTAAACTGGAGAAGCACTCTTCCTCCCAAAGTAGCTCCTGCTGGTGGCTGCTGCAGCAGTGTTCTGTCATACTCTCTGGAGCAATCCTCTTCCACGAGGCCGCGCCCACATTTTCCGATGTGGGGGATCTGTAACCCTGTCCTTCGGCAGCACCCCTGACACCCAGCCTCGCTCCTTTCTGCATGTGCGTGTGGTCTCTGTCTCTCACATACAAACACACATGATAGTTTTTTAAAAGAAATATTTCAGCCAGCCACCGTGGCTCACGTTTGTAATCCCAGCCCTTTAGGAGGCCAAGGCAGGAGGAATGTTTGAGCCCAAGAGTTTGAGACCAGCCTGGGCAACATAGTGTCTCTACAAAAAAAATTTTTTTAAATTAGCCAGGCATGGTGGCATGCACCTCTAATCCCAGCTACTCAGGGGCCTCAGGTGTAGGGAAGAAATATTTCAGATACGGAAAAATAGAGAATTATATAACAGCATCCTCTGGGCCTGAGCAAAAATGTTCCAGCCAGGTGTGGTAGCTCACACCTATAATCCCAGCACTTTGGGAGGCTGAGGCTGGAGTATCACTGGAGCCCAGGAGGTTGAGACTGCAGTGAGCTATGATTGTGCACCTCCCCAACCTGGGTGACAGAGGAAGGAAGGAAGGGAGGGAGGGAGGGAGGGAGGATGGAAGGAAGGATAGAAGGAAGGACAGATGGAAGGAAGGAAGAAAAAAAGTTCTGTTCCCAACCACAGCATTTACAGTGGCCCCAAAGAAGAAACAAATGTCCATCAATAAGCAGCAAAATGATAAATTGTGATACAATCACACACATAAAGTATCGTGCAAAAGGAATGCTGTCCAGTAAGAAAAATGCAGAAATTGCTGCTACACACAATAAGGTAATCTCACAATCAATATATTAAAGGCGAAAATCAAAAACAATAAAGAATATGTACCCTATAATTTCATATATATAAGGTTCGAAAATAGACAAAAATGACCAATAATATTAGAAATGAGGACTGTTCCCTTTGTGGATGAGGTAAAGGATATTGATTAGGAGAAGCCCAGAGAGATTTGCTTCTAGGATATTGATAATATTCCATTTTTTGATCTGGATGGTAGGTACAGAGGTGACAGCTGTGTTAATTCATAAAGAAATACGCTTAAACATGTGCATATTTTTCTGCATGTATGTTACACTTTAAAAAGTTTACCTTAAAATAAATCCAAAATGAAAGCCTCTTTTAGTCAATATTATGTTTTTTATACCCAAAAAATTATCTTTACTGTCAAACTATCTGTGTGACCTTTGGCAAATCACTTAATGATCTGTGTCTATTTTTTTTTTTTTTTTTGAGATGAATTCTCCCTCTGCCACCCAGGCTGGAGTGCAGAGGCACGATCTTGGCTCATGGCAACTTCTGCCTCCTGGGTTCAAGCAATTCTCGTGCCTCAGCCTCCCAAGTAGCTGGGATTACAGGTGTGCACCACCACGCCCAGCTAATTTTTGTAGTTTTAGTAGAGACAGGGTTTCACCATGTTGGTCCCAGGCTGGTCTTGAACTCTTGAGGTCAGGCAATCCACCCGCCTCGGCCTCCCAAAGTGCTAGGATTTCAGGCGTGAGCCACCACGCCCAGCCTTTTCTTTATCTGTAATGGCATATGATGTATAGTGTTGATGTGAGCTGTACTTGATATAAATATGAAACATGCTTAGCAAGCACTTGGCACACAAATAAGCACCCAAAAATATCCGCTATTTGAATTAGTGGTATTCCATCCACACCTCCCTTCCCTGTATTTGGGACATATCTACACTTATATCCTTCTGCACTGGGCAAAGGCATATTGAAACGAACAAGTTTGCCTATCTGTGTTTTGGGGTAGGAAGTGGAATGGGTAAATCCCTTCTGGAGGACAATCTGGCCATATATACTAAGAGCCCAGAAAATGTTTGTACCCAGTAATTCCATTTGGGAATCTACCCTAAGGAAATAAGACAAGCAAAAAGATTTATGTGCTGCAATGCTGTTACTTATGTTATTTATGTACCATTGCATGTTATTTATAAAAGTTAAAAGCTAGGAACATTTATTATATCAGGAAATGGTTAAAAAAATGGTGAGCACTTTCAGTAACATGAAAAGCTGAATACAAAAGAGATCTATGTATACCAATCTTAAAATAATAAATACATATAAAAAAGCTAAGAAGAAACTAAACCAAAATTTCAGCTAATTATCTCTGGGTGGTAGTATTACAGGAATTTAAATTTTCTTCCTTATACTTTTCTGTATTTTTCAATATTCTTCTATGAGTATATATTACCTTTAATAATGAGAGATGTAAATGTTAAAGAATTTCTGTCCTCTTCCCCTAAGACCTTTGTCTCTGTTGTCAAGGTGACAGCCGGCTGCAATCCATCACATTTAGGAAGGACACTCTACAACGAAATGTGTCTGAAAGAAAGTGATTGACAGGTTGGCAAAGTGCTTCAAAGATAAACCCCATGAGGAATGGCTGAAGGAACAGGGATGTGTACTTTGAGGAAGACTTGTTAACAACAGCTGCCTTGGAACACCTGTCATGTGGAAGAGGGATTACACTTGCTCTACCAGGCTCCAGAGGTCAGAACTCTGACAATGAATGAAAGTTAAGGAGAAAACAAGGTGAGAGTGAAGAGTGTAGCTCAAGAAGCATCCAAGCTGCATGATCATAATATAAACTCCAGTTTCCCTTCCTGTCCAGCAGTGAGCAGCTCCCTTGGAGGCATCCAGTGAATTTCCTTGCTAGCATTTAGGCAACCACATGGCTCCATCCTGAGGCTGTGCTCTACCAGCCTCCCAGATCACAGCCTCCTCTGTGGACAGCCCGATGAGTTAGGATCTCCGTATTCATAAGTAAACACCAGCCTGGGAATAAGCAAGTTAATCCCTAACCCTTGTCCTTCATCAAGCTCTTCAAAATTTACATAAATTGCTCCACTTTTCTCCATTTTTTCCATTTGACCATCTTAGTCTAAGTCATAATCACCTCTCTTCCCTGTACAACTACAGTGTCTTCCTAACTGGTTTCTCTCTTCTACTCTTGCTACCCGCACTCCTAATCTATTCACTATGCAGAAGCTAAAGTGATGGTTTTCCTAGGATAAAGAAAAAAATCATTAACAGACTATAAAATTCAAAGGGAAGACGTCACCTCCAGCCTTCACTGGATGCCACTCCCTTGCTTGGTATACTCCAGTGAAGGTGGCCACCTTTTAGGTTCCACATTCATGCTCAACCTTTCCACCTCAGGACATTTGCACATGTTGAAACGCTCTCCATCACCTTCTGTACCCCAAATCTCAGGTGCCATTCCCTAGTTTTAATCCTTTAATGGGATGCCAATGCAGGAAGGAGCCTTTGTGTGGCTCATCAGACTTTGTGTGACCTAGCCACAACTGACCAGTCCCCACCTACTGTCTGTAGTCTCTTGAGTAGGCTCAGTATGAATGAGCCTCACTGAGGAATGAGAGAGATGTTGGTGCATTTGAGGAAATCAGAGGCAAGTACCAACATCCCCCTCATTCCTCAATCTTTATGCACCCTGCTTCCTACGCCTGGAAAAATCTTGGGGCTAATTCTTGATCACTTCAGGGCTCAGCATGCAATGTCACTTCCTCAGGAGGCCTTATCTTACCTCCAGATACTGGGTGGGTATCTCTGGTGTGTGCTTACAGCAGCTCTAATTGTTCCATCATAGCATTTTTTTACTATTCAACCGTAACTGTATTTCCTGCTATTCAGTAAGCTATGTGAAGGCAGGGATCACATCTATATGGCTCAGAACTGTTGAGTAAATGGCTTCATTTTTTAACTATAACTATCCCCCCATGAATTAGCATATTAAAGTCAAAAAGAACCCAGAAAAACAATAGATCTTAACAGGAAGTATTCTAATAAGTGGTATTTCTTCCTGGAATAATGAAGCAAATCTAGACTTTTGACTCAATTTCTCGTGTCCTAGGGGTTTGTGTTGTATTGCCATTTTTTTTTCACTAGCTGGCATAGTAATTATTCTTTACCAGCATTTGAATGCCCGGGGGCAATCTTCAGCAGGCACACAAAAGGATTGATAAGTACTAAAGAGACTAAAAAGATATATAATATTGAATTCATAAAATGGCAGGATAAAAGAAAAGTAAATTAGAAAAACATTGGAGGACATAAGACTAATAAGCAAAAAATAAATCACCGACAGTCCGTTTCCCCCAAAGGCATAAGCAGCTCTTGTTAATTTGATAAAACTGCTTCATGTGAAAGACCTTCAGAATCCTAAAACCAGAACCCTCGTCTGGACCTTAGTGTGGATTTGGGGTAGAAATACAACAAGCAGAAGCCAAGAGACAGCGCCCTGTGTCTCCATCCCTGCTCTACCTTTGTCAGCCTGGAGACTCTGGACAAGTTACAAGTCTTCTTTGAATTTCAGTTTCTTACCTAAGGGGGCTACATAAATTAATGTGGTAAAAATCTGCTCATTCTCTACACATTCTCATTCTCTTCTCCTTTCTTCGTAACGGAACCCGATTTTTAGCTGGGCACAGTAATGTCCCATTAAAACATAACATTTCTCAGCCAACCTCTACAACTAGGAAGCCAATGAGATGTAAGTAGACTTGTTGGGTGGGTCTACCGGGAAGTTCTGAAAGAAGAGATTGGCCATTCTTCTCCACACTTCCTGGCACAGAAATGTGACTGATGGCTGAGACCTTTTAAACTGTAAAAACAAGGGCAGCACCCAAAAGGCCACGAAGAAGAAAGCTGGAAGAAACTGGGACCCAGACAACCTAATGGAAACACCATAACCAACTCTGGACTATCTACTTCCAAATTCCTTTGTATTAGAGAGAAATACACTGCTTATCTCATTTCATATTGGAAGGCTTCGCAGTAAGGTTTCCCTTCATATTTGGCCCCAGTTGGCCTATTTGGGCGCACTGGTCCTGCCTGTCTCCTCAGGAGCAAGACGTTCCATTCTGTCTTCCTTTGTGTGCCAGCCCCATGGATGTCTAGAAACACTGGGATGTGTCTGAGAAAACCTGTTTCCCTGGGATCTCGGGCAAGCAGCTTAAGTGCTCTAAGCCTTGTTGTTCATCCACAAAATGAAGGTTACTTCCTTTCCTTTATTTCCCCAGAACTATTGTTTAGAGGAAAGAGCATCTGAGTTAGATATGAATTCAAATTACTTAATGGCTGTATGATTTGGGGCAAGGTACTTAACCTCTCAGAACTTCAATTTTCTCATCTTTAAAATATCTTACTTCACAGATTATCCTAAGGATTGGATGAGATATCAAATGCAAAACGCTTAGCATAAAGACTTCCATTTGCAAGCCCAATATCTCACTACAAAATAGTAGCTACTATCATCCATTTTCATTTTGCAGTGTTATATGTAATGGTAATAACAGCTAACAATCGCTGAGTACTCATTGTGTGTCAGGCACTGTTCAAGCACTTTCCACGTATTAAGTCATTCAGTTCTCACTCACCACAATGAGGTAAGTACTCTTATCATTCCCATTCTACAGATGAGGAAACAGAGATGCAAGATGTTAACTGCCTTGCCAAGTCACACAGCAAAAGAGGGGAACCAGGCAGTCTAATGCCAGAGCCCCTGCTCCTTATTTCCAGCATACACTGTACTGCTTGCTGTCTGGGGGTAGGGTCATGTCTCCCCAAACAACATACTAGCTTCCTCAGGGCAGAGTCTGCATCACATAGGCCTCAGGGTCCTCCCTGGGGAATCTTACCCACCAAAGGCCTCCAAGCACCAGAGAGAACTGAATGGCAGATAAATAATAACTGAGCCACTTTCTAAAACACCTGTATCACAGATGACCTTGAAGAAGACCATTTGTCTAATGAACCAAGGCATGCCTGAAGTGAAACACAGAGAAGCCCTTTCACAGGGAGTGGAATATTCTTCCGCCCAAAGCATCTCTTGGGTCTTCAGAATCAGATTCTCTGAAGGCTTAAAGGACTCTGGGAACAATTCTGACTAATGTTTACATGCTTCCAGAGCCTGAACTGAGTGTAAGGCCTCTGTCATTCATTCAAATTAAAATGCCTGCCCGACAGAATGCAATGTGTCAGAGTTTGCCAGTCTATAAAGAGTTACATTTCCTCCTGGATGCTGATGGACAACAGCTTTCTAAAATAGATCTATTTATGTTGTTGTCATCAAGAACACTAATGGAGTATGTCACTATGCAAACTGAGTGTGTCACTATGCTAGAGATGTAGCTGATAGAACACAAACCTCATTAGCACAGACTTCCTTAATTTGGAATATGTGATAATTCTTAGTAATAAATTTTATTTTTCATTATCCATGAAGAAAACAATATGCAAAATAAATGAATAAACAAGACCAATTCATCTCTTCTACCAATATTTATTGTAAATCAACTATGTGCCAGCACCACAGTGGTAGCACATGGTGGTCGTCATAGATGTTATTTTGTGTAATTCTCATTACAAGAGAACCCTGTAGTGTGGAAGGTAATGTACCCATTTTAAAACAAGTTAGAAGTCTGGAAAATTAAATTACGGTACATCCATACAATGTAATGCTATGCAACTAGAATAAAACCAATGGAGTATATCAGTTGGTGTTAACATATTAACAAGAACAAATGCTGAATTAAAAAAAGAGGTGGAACCCTCTTTAAAGTATCTCATTTGTATTAAAAAACAACCAGAACAGATTATAATGATGTATACATACATAAGTGGATATACAGTGAAATTCTCAGGAGGGGCAGTCAAGAAAAATGGATGGTCTGGGATGGAAAAGAAACTCATTTTTCACTGCACTTGTGTAACACAGAGTTCTTTTATTTATTTACTTATTTATTTTCCTTTTTGAGACGGAGTCTTGCTCTGTAGCCCAGGCTGGAGTGCAGTGGCACGAGATCTTGGCTCACTTCAACCTTCACCTCCCACGTTGCGGTTCAAGCAATTCTCCTGCCTCAGTCTCCTGAGTACCTGGGATTACAGGCACGTTTCACCATGCCTAGCTAATTTTTGCATTTTCAGTAGAGACGGTGTTCCACCATGTTGGCTGGTCTTGAACTCCTGACTTCGTGATCCACCCACCCCAGCCTCCCAAAGTGCTGGATTACAGACGTGTGCCACCTCGCCCAGCCTAACAGAGTTCTTTACCATTTTCATGTTACTATTTACATCATATGAAACCTAACGAAAAGAGGTTAGCAATAATTATTATTTATTGGCCCATGTCTAATGCAATGTCTGGCATATAATTGAAATTCCAATGTTAATTGCATGAATTTAAAGAAATGATGCCACTAATTACCATCTAAACACATTTATCTTTTCTATTCATGCATCAGGTCCCGCCCTAATATTAAACGCAAAAACACTCTGGAGTACATTCAAGTCCTGTATGTCCTTAAAGAAATACACTTGCAACAATTCTGAAAGATATTCTATAACTCACACTTCTCCTTTACGTTCCCCATGCTCTCCTTTCTCAAGCTTTGCTCTCCACACAGGCGCACACACACATGCACATAGGCACGAAGAGTCAGGGAAACAGTTTACCAACCCCCCAAAAAAGGGACTGGAATTAAGAAATGTTTTACCGCTGTTACTAGAGGTTTGGTATGATCAATACTTTTTTTAACTGCATGCTGATTTGAGAAAGTCTATAACCACACATTACCACTTAATTGGCACTACCAATTAATTTTCCAAGTATATTTTAGAAAGAGTTGGTGCAGATTCATTGGAAACAATCTGTATTATTCCTAATAGTAACCACAAAGATGTTCTAAATAGTCAGAGCAACCCTCAAGCATCGTGGAGTCTGTGAACACTTACCTCCCAGGTATCAAGTTCTTAGGTATAGGTGACACATGCAGCTGCTCCCTCCCACTGCTATCTCCCTGCATGAGTGACAGCAAGCTGGGGAATTGGAAACTGATAGTTTTGTTTTCTCAGTGCTGACAAAGGGGAACAAATTATGTATTTTCCCTGAGTGTGCGTTGTGTTGTTTTAAATTGTTTTGTTGGAGTTTTTCCCCTAGTAGCAACAACCAGGAGAAAAAGAAAAAGACATCTGGTAACTTCTTTAGGGTGTATTGTTACAGATTTGTGGGTATGACTCTACTCAATCTGTTTCATAAATAAAACCCAGGTGATGGCATCAATTAAAAATCTTTTTAAAGACGGTTTTAATAAGAGCAATATCCTGGAAACTACAGTCCCAATATCCTAATAATCACAAGAGCCCCTATGTATGGAACACTCCAGTGTACTGGCACTGTGGGGAGCATTCTACAGGCAAGCAGCAGTTTAATTCCCACAATTCTATGGGTTGCCATTATCCCCATTTTGCAGATGAAGAAACTAAGGTTCCTTGAAACAAACTGGCCAGCACAAAGTCATACAGCTAGTGAGTGCACTTTACAGGCAAGCGGCAGTTTAATTCTCACAATTCTATGGGGTGCCATTATTATCCCCATTTTGCAGATGAAGAAACTAAGGTTCCTTGAAACGAACTGGCCAGCACAAAGTCGTACAGCTAGTGAGTGGAAGAACTGGGATTCAAACCAGGTTTTTAAGAATTCCAAGCATTCTGGAGCTCTGTGTTCCATCTATGCTCAATGAATTTATCAGGCAAAAAAAAAAAAAAAAAAAACAGAATTAGAGGAACAAGGAAGGAGCCATTCTCTCTCTACTCCATAATTGATCTTCTGTGACTTTCAGCATACAGGCCAGGTGTGGCTGACAAAACAATAGATCTGGCATTAGGAATCTCAGAATTGCTGTACTGATTCTACCATGAACAAACCTGCTTATCTCACTTAACCTGTGCAAGCCTTGTTCTCCACAGCTGTGAGATGAGGCAGCTGGATTACAATCTCCCTCAGCTTAAAAACTGCATCTATGAAGTCGGGCATGGTGGCTCAGCCTTGTAATCTCAACACTTTGGGAGGCTGAGGAGAGCAGATCACTTGAGGTCAGGAGTTCAAGACCAGCCTGGTCAACATGGTGAAACCCTGTCTCTACTCAAAATACAAAAATTAGCCCAGTGTGGTGGTGTGCACCTGTAGTCCCAGCTACTTGGGAGGTTGAGGCAGCAGAATCGCTTGAACCCAGGAGGTGGAGGTTGCAGTGAGCCGAGATCTTGCCACTATGCTCCAGCCTGGGTGACAGGAGTGAGACTCCATCTCAAAAAAAACACCTGTATCTATGAAGATAGGTGTGTAGAAACATTTTGCTGGGATAGCAAAGCAGGAAAAAATTGAATGTAAGCCCCACAGGGTGTACAATTGAGCACATAATGTCCACTTTGCAGAGAAAAACCTGACAGATGGCATTAATCAGCAGTCAGTTCCCAAAGAAATTGCACGAATGACCTCCAGTGGCCACTGCTAAATCCAGTGGTCAATTTGTGATCATTTCAATGGACTGATCAGCAGAAATCCATAGAATTAACATACTCTCCTCTTGAAATCTCTTTAATTGACTTGCAAGACACTACTCTCTACTGTACTTTCCTCTTCCTTCCTGGATGCTCCTTCCAAGTTTTCTTCACAACTTTGTCTCATCTTCCCGACTCTTGGAGTGCTCCAGAATGTAGTCCCAGACTTTCTCATCTACAGTAACTCTCTTGGTGCTCTCATCCAGTTTCACGGATTTAAATGCAATCCACACACTGATAGCTCCCAAATGTGTAATCTCTACCCCAGAACCAGACTTTTACATCCAGTTATCTACTCAATACCTCTGTTCAGATGGCTAATGGGCATCTCATGCCCCGCTCCTGTATCTCCCCAACTCCGCCCTCAGATTCGGTTCCATAAATGGGCCCTGAGCCCTTCACGGTACTCTTCTCAGTCCCAACTTGTCTGCAGCCACCCCAGCCAGCTCCAGCTTATGCACTATTCCCATGACTTGGAGACTTCACCAGGCACCCACAAGGCTCCCTCTCTCCCCTTTCTCCATTCAAACATCACCTTTTCAGTGAGGCCTTCCCTGATCATTCCATTTTAAATTGTAACTCATCCCTTAAAGCACCTTCTTTCCCTCTCCCCTGCTTTTTCTCCATAAAATTTCATCACTTGATATATTTTATACTAGATTCATGTACTTCTTTATTGCCTATATTCCCCAACTAGAATGTAAGCTCCAGTGAGAGGAGTTTGTCTGTCTTATTCACTGATGCATCTCTAACACTTAGACCAGTGCTTGGAACACAGCAGGCATTCTTTGGGGGAAAATATGTAATCTGCAAGCATCCATTCATAGCCTGGGTACACCAGAGCATGCACAGTAGCTGTTTCTCTATGAATAGGAAAATGATGAAATATCTGTCTCAGACACTAGTTTCTTTTCCTCTTATCTAAAAACTAGGGTCATTTTTAGATGCAAGAAGTATATATTGTGCTGCCCCATTTAGACTTCACAGTCCCAAAGAATAAAGATAAAATATGATGATATCATAAAAATAACTTTAAAAAAATAAATTAGGATCAGTGTGTTGTTTTCATATATATATTAATTTTTAACATATATATGAGATAGAGAGAGACATAAATATTGTTTTGTATAAAATTGGGAACCAACTATGCCAGGATTTCTATGGTAATCTTGAAACTGTCTTTGTGTATCAATAGCCAATAATGTTACTTTGTTTATTCATAGCTAGTTGTCTGTCTGATTTTTCTTTTTCTTTTAAATTTGAAATCTTGTATTTCACCTACCATTACCCTGTCATGGCAAATGATGGTCACCAAGTTAGTAGTCAAAGCTCAGACATTGCCATCAAAGAGACTGGCCTAACTCACAGATCCCATCTAGGAGAACTCTGCCAACTTTCCTGACCCTTGATTTACTCATAGGTTCACCATCTAGCAGCATTTCTGTAAGGATCAATAAGATCATCCACATAAAACCCTTAGCACAGTGCTTGGCACACAGGAAGTATTCAGTATACATTAACTATTATTATTTTTTCTTTATTTCTTTTAAGCTCTTACACAGAAGAATACATTAACTATTATTAATCTTCAGACCTAATCTGACTGCTGTGGCTCTCAAAATTCAAAGGTCTTATAGATCTCAAACACAACTCCTGCAGCTGCAATGAAATACAGTCATGTGTTGCTTAACAATGGGGCTTAATGGCAGGGCTACATTCTGAGAAATTTGTCATTAGGCTATTTCATCACTGTATGAACATCCTAAAGTGTACTTACACAAACCTAGATGGTAAAGCCTACTGCATACCTAGGCTACATGGTATAGCCTATTGCTCCTAGGCTACCAGCCTGTGCAGCACATTTCTGTACTGAATGCTGTAGGCAGCTGTAACACAATGGGAAGTATGTGTGCATCTAAACACGCTTAAACATAGAACAGGTAATGCATTGCACTACATTATGATGATTATGACATCACTAGGCAATAGGAATTTTCAGTTCCATTGTCTTATGGGAGGGCCATCTGTTACTGACCAATATTGACCAAGCTGTCATTATGTGGTGAATGACTGTATTCCCTTCTTTAGTTCATACCTAATGAAAATGTACCCATTTTCAGTAAACACAAACAAATCAAACCACCTTAAATGTCCTAATAATACATGTGAATGTAGGTTTTAGAAACAAAATTACTGAGGGTTAAGAACTAGCTGGGCCAGGCACGGTGGCTCACGCCTATAATCCCAGTACTTTGGAAGGCCGAGGCAGGTGGATCATGAGGTCAGGAGATTGAGATCATCCTGGCCGACATGGTGAAACTCTATCTCTACTAAAATACAACAAAACTAGCTGGGCGTGGTGGTGGGTGCCTGTAGTCCCAGCTACTTGGGAGGCTGAGGCAGGAGAATCACTTGAACCCAGGAGATGAAGGTTGCAGTGAGCCGAGATCACACCAGTGCACTCCAGCCTGGCAACAGAATAAGACTCTATCTCAAATAAATAAATAAATAAATAAATAAATAGAACTGGCTGCTAAGTAAATGAACCAAATGTTTGCATCTGAAATAACATAGAAGAAGGTAAAGACCATGAAGAAAAGAGGAAAGGAAAATATTACCTAGAAAAGCGGTAGAATGAAAAATAAATCAGAAGATATAGGTTCCTTGCTTATACCAATGCATTCTTTTAAAACAATGACAAAAATAATAAATAATACCTACATAGGTAGCATAGATAAGAGTGCCGGCACCATTCCAAGGGCTTTATGTGTATTGGCCCATTTTGTTCTCACAACATCTTCTCAGTGGGTACCATTATTATCCCTGTTACGGGGCACAGAGAGTAACATGTCCAAGGTCCAGCAGCTGCCAAGTGACAAGGTCAGGATTTGAACCAGGCAGGGCAGGTCCAGAGCCCAAGCTCATAACCACCACGGGACATGCACCCTCATGTATATTCCCTGATTTCAGAGAGGGAGATATGTGTTGTTATTCTTCATGAAATTGCTCCTTTCCCTGACCCTATGTGACTCCAGAAGGCTTGAATCTTCCCCTTACCCTATGTAAGCCACAAGCTGGGGGCGGGAGGGGGTGCATAGATGACCCAATATGACCAGACAGGGTCCATTCTCTAAGATTTTTTTTCTACTGAAGCTGGGAAGAAACTGTCCTTATCCTCCCTTGGACTGAGAGCTGTAAGGCTATGATCCCAAAGTGGCCAGGACCCTTTCGCCCCACTGCATGGAGGTACAAAGAAGTGCTTAAAGCATGGGCTCTTTCATGAACAGGGACCAAAATGAGAGATGGACAGACAGAAAGAGGGAAGGGGTAAGTTGTTTAAGCCCCTGGATGCAGTTATCCCTGAGGTCCATTCTACCTCCTCCTTTCTTAGTTCCGTTTACCTGAGTCAACTACTTTCTACTTTGTTATTTAAGATAGTTTCTGTTGCTTACAGCAGAAGAATCCCAAGGAATACATTTAACTAGATATTTAATACCTCCAGGATAAGCTGGAGAAAACAAGCTGCATCCTGGACAATAGAGTGGGGTTTATAGCTAAAGGAACATATGTTCCCAGACTCAACATGCACCTTCTGAGCACCCATCCTCGTCCAGCATCATGCTAGACACAGGGGAATCATGAGAAATAAGACACTGTCCTCGTTCTGGAGGAGCTCGCAGTCAAGATAAGAGGACACATATGGAAACAAATAATCACAATATAGTGAGCTTAAGAAAGTTCCTGCCTCAGGACCTTTGCACTTTCTGTTTCCTTGCTAGAAACACTATTCTCCCAGACCCATAACTTTTCACGGCTGGTGTATCAGTTTGCTAGGGCTGCTATAACAAAGTACTACAAACCAGGTGCCTTAAGCATCAGAAATTTACTGTTTCACAGTTATTAAGGCTAGAAATCCAAGATCAAGGTGTTGGCAAGGTTGACTCCTTCCGAGGGCTGTAAGACAGAACATGTCCCATCCTTCTGTCCTAGCTTTTTTTTTTTTTTGAGACAGAGTCTCGCTCTTGTCACCCAGGTTGGAATGCAATGGCTCGATCTTGGCTCCATAACCCCCACCTCCTGGGTTCAAACGATTCTGCTGCCTCAGCCTCCCAAGTAGCTGGGATTACAGGCATGTGCCACCACACCCAGCTAATTTTTGTATTTTTAGCGGAGAAGGGGTTTCTCCATGTTGGTCAGGCTGGTCTTGAACTCCCAACCTCAGGTGGTCTGCCCACCTCGGCCTCCCAAAGTGCTGAGATTACAGGCTGAGCCACCACATCCGGCCCTCTCCTAGCTTCTGGTAGATATCTTGGCTTGTAGATCCGTATCTTCAACTTCACATGCCGTTCTCCCCATGTGTTACCTTTAACCAAATTTCTTGTTTTTCTGAGGACGCCAGTCACACTGGATTAGAGACCCACTCTATTCCAGTATGACATCATCATCACTAATTCTATGTGCAAGGACCCGAAACCTGAATCGGGTCACATTCTGAGGTACTAGGGCTAGAGCTTTAACATATTAATTTTTACGGGACACAGTTCAATCCATAACAGCTGGCTTTTTCTCACTGTTCAAGTCTCAGTCCAAGTACAACTGCCACAGAAAGGCCTTCCCTGACCATCCAATAGAAAGAAGCTCTTTCCCAGCCTCCAATCACTCTATCTCACTGCCCTACTTGATTTTCTCCATGCACTGACCACTACCAGAAATCACCTGGCTTGTTCATTTGTCTTTGGTCTGCCCCTCTATGCAAGAACAGAAACCCCATGAAGGCAAGCACTGTCTCGTCTGCTTGTCTCCAGAGCTGAGGGCAGTGCTTCCTGGTGGTGCTCAGTCAACGTCAGTTGAATAAATACACACATAAGTTAAATGAAAATCACTTGGCCATTCATAGACATAACACCAAGGACTGCCACAACTATGAATAAAAGTCAAGCAGTGTAAGAGGACAGAGAGAAGTGTGCCGTTTTGAGTCTGGCGGTCGGGATGGGCTTCTGAGGAGGGGACGCGGAAGCCGCAGGAGTGCTTTCAGTGAGAGTGAGGCTGAAGGTCTGACTGGGGTGGGATCAAGGCGTGAACAGGAGGCAGGGAAGCGGAGACAGCAAGGAGGAGTGCCATAAGGGGGGGGCTTGAATGGGGGCGTCTGCATTTACTACCCAGCACCCAGCCCTTGACAGCTGGCAAAGACTTTGCCATGCCTGGGGAAATAGAGTTTTTGCTTATTCCTGAAGTTTTTACAACAGCCCTGAAGCCCTCCCTCCTCCGTCCCCTCAACATTTTGTTCTTGCTTTGGCACTGTACTTCTAGTATCTCTGCGGAACTGCAAGCTTTCCATTTGACATGCCTCTTTGCTCTTCCAGGGAACTCCTTGAGGGCAGAGACCCCCAGAGGTACCTAATAGATATGGAAGGAAGGGAACTTCCAGCTGGTGCTTCTCCCTGTGGGTGCCCCTTTCTACTATGAAAAGAAAAAAAGTTGTATCCCTTTATAAATAAGACTTTGAGATCTGTGTGGTGAAAATTATAAAACATTGATGAAAGAAATTGAAGATGATACAAACAGAAAGATACTCTGTGTTCATGGATCCGAAGAATCAATATTGTCAAAATGTCCATACTCCCAGAGCGATATATAGCTTCAATGTGATCCCTAACAAAATTACAGTGGCATTTTTCACAGAAATAGAAAACACAATCTCAAAATTTGTTTGGAGCCATAGAAGACCCCAAATAGCTAACACAATCTTGAGCAAGATGAATGAAGCTAGTGGCATCACAGCCACTGATTTCAAAATTATACTACAAAGCTCTAGTAATGAAACAGTATAGTACTGACATAAAATAGACACATAGACCAATGGAGCACAATAGAGAGGCCAGAAATAAACCCACACATGTACAATCAAATGACCATATGGACAAAGGTGCCAAGAACACACGAGGGGGAAAGAATAGTCTCTTCGATAAGCGATGTTGAGAAAACTGTAGATCCATGTGCCAAAAAAGTGAAATCAAAACTTTATCTTATGCCATACACAAAAATCAATTCAAAATAGATGAAAGCCTTAAACCTAAGACCTAAAACTGGAAAACTTCTAGAAGAAAACAGGGGGACAGCTCCATTACATTTGTCTTGGCAAGGATTATTTTTTTATATGAAACCAAAAGCACAGGCAACAAAAGCAAAAACAAACAAGGAAGACTGTACCGAACTGAAAAGTTTCTGCACAGCAAAAACAGTCAACAAAATGAAAAGGCAACCAAAGGAACGGGATAAAATATTTGAAGACCATGATGAGGAGTTAATATCTAACATACATAAGGAACTCATGCAGCTCAACAGCAAAAAATGATAATAATATCACAACTTAAAGATGGGCAAAGGGGCTTGGCACAGTGGCTCATGCCTATAATCTTAGCACTTTGAGAGGCTGAGGAAATAGGATCCCTTGAACTCAGGAGTTTGAGACCAGCCTGGGAAATACAGTAAGACCTTGTCTCTAGAAAAAAAATTTTTTAAATTATCCAGGAATGATGATGTGCACTTACACAGTCCCAGATGCTCAGGTGTCGAGAAGATTGCTTGAGCCCCAGAAGTCAAGGCTGCAGTGAGTTATGATCATACCACTGCCCTCCAGTCTGGGCAACAGAGCAAGACCCTGTCTCCAAGAAAAAAAACTGGGCAAAAAACTCTCATATTTTTGCAAAGATGACATACAAATGGCCAATAAGTATATGAAAATGTACTCAACATCATCAATCATCAGGAAGATGCAAATCAAAACAATAAGATATCATCTCACACCTGTTAGGATGACTATGATCAAAAAGTCAAAAGTTAACAAGTGTATGACAAGGAGGAACAAAAACAACTCTTATGCATTGATAATGAGAATATAAATTGGTACAACTATTATGGAAAACAGTATGGAGTTTCCTGAAAAAAATTAAAAGTAGAATTACCATATGATCCAGAAATCCTCCTTCTGGGTATATATCTGAAGAAAATAAAATCATGTTCTCAAAAAAGTATCTGGATTCGACGTTCAGTGCAGCATCACTGACAATAGTTAAGATATGGAAACGACCTAAGTGTTTAGCAACAAGTGTATGGATAGAGAAAATGTGCTATATATACACTGTGGAAAATTATTCAGCTTCAAAAAAGAAGATGAAATTCTGCCATAAGTGACAACATGGATGAACCTGGAGGACATTATGCTAAGTGAAATACACTGACACAGAGAGACAGATATTTTGTGATCTCATCTACATGTAGAATCTAAGAAAGCTGAACTCAGTAACAGAAAATAGAATAATGGTTGCCAGGACAGTGCGGGAAATGGGAAGACACTGGTCAAGGATATAAACTTTCAGTTATAAGATGAACAAGTTCTGGAGACCTAATAACAACATAGTGATGGTAATTTATAACAATGGTTTATACTTGAAATTTCTTGAGAGTAGATAGATCTTAAATATTCTCACCACACACATTTGAAAAAATGGAACAATGTGAGGGGATTAATATGTTAATTAGCTAGATTATGGTAACTGTTTTACAATGTGTGCGTGTGTGTGTATACCACAAAACATCATGTTGTATACTTTAATATACACAATATTTATTTGTCAATTACACTTCAGTAAAGCTGGAGAAAAAAATATAAAATAGAAATCAGGCTTTCAGGAGTGATGCCATGCAAACTAACAGAGCAGGAAGCTCTAGGAGCTATCCTTCTACTGAAGCAACGATTGACCTGGAAGGAGTGACTGGAACCAACTATTTAGCAACTGTGGGACCTAACTAGACACTTAAAATAACCAGGGGAGGGCTTGGTGAAAGGAGGGACTGCTGTTCTTTTCTAAGACAGCAACATAAGTGAACTAGCTACCATTCCCACCACAGCTTTAAGGATAGCAGCTCATGTTCTAGGAGTGGCTGGCTGATACCAGAGTAGGTAGTGGGGACTTTCTCCTCGAAAAATTGGTGTTGTGCATTTTTGTTGGTCTAGCAGTGCCTGAGGGTTTGACACAGACATCCACTTTGGTTTTGGCCCTCTTGGTAACAGCAACTTCCCCTGGCAGCATCCACAGGAAATTTTTAAGAAAGAACTCCCACCCACTTTTCCCTTTTTGGAACCAGAAATTTAAGGAAATATTTTTCAAGTCCCTGGCTGACCACAGAGATAACAGAACAGAAACTTCAGTTACTACACAAAATAAGAAACACATATTTGCAAAAAGAGTTTGGAAAAGTCACAAATTAACAGCACTAAGCCCTTAATGGAAAAAAGTCAGCAGTCCCTGAGAAGTGGGAAAATGACGTTTCTAGAGTTACAATATTATAGTACTCAGAATTTCTAATTTTCGGTAAAAATTTACAAAGCATACAAAGAAATGGAAAAATACAGTCATTCACAGGAAGAAAAAAAAATTTGTCAGAAATATTAACAAGTAAACCCAGACAATGGAATTACTATCAAGGGTGTTAAATCAGTTCCATTAAATATAGTCAATGAGCTAAAGGAAACCATAGACAAAGAGCTAAAAGGAAGTCAGGAAAACAATGTATAAACAAAATGAGAATATCAGTAAAGAGACAGAAATAATTTTAAAACCCTAGAAATTCTAGAACTTAAAAGTACAATAACTACCATGAAAAACTTACTAGAACGGTTCAAGAGCAGATGTGAAAAAGCAGAAAACAGGATCAGCAACCTTGAAGATAGGACAACTGAAATTATCCAATTTGAGGAACACAAAGAAAAAATATGAAGAAAAGTAAACAGAGTGTAAGGGACCTGTGAGACACCATTAGGCAGACCGACATATGCATTATGGTGACTCGGAGAAGAAGGAAAGAAAGAAACAGTAAGATCTTTGAGGAAATAAATGCCGAAAACATCCCAAATCTGATTAAAGATATGAATATACACATGCAAAAAACTAGATGAACTCCAACTAGGATAAACTCAAAGAGATCCATATAGAAATGCATATAATTAAAGGATCAAAACCCAAAGCAATGAGAAAAATGTGAAAGCAGTAAGAAGCAAGTGATTCTTCATTTACAGTGTAAACTCAATAAAAATTAACAGCTGATTTCTTATGAGAAACTATGGAGGCCAGAAGACAGTGGGATGACATTCAAAGTCCTCAAAGAAAAAAACTGCAAACCAAGAATTTTATATCTGACAAGTCTATATCCAGCAAGTCTATATCCCACAAAACTATCATTCAAGAATAAAGGAGAAGTTATGACATTTCTATATAAATAAAAGGTAAAGGAAATCATTACCAGTATACCTGCACACAAGAAATGATAAAGGGAGTCCTTTGGGCTAAAATGAAAGAACACTAGACAATAACTCAAAGCCATAAGAAGAAATAAATTGACAAAGTTAACTAAATAGGTAAATATAAAAGCCAATATTATTGTACTTTTGCTTTGTAATTACCCTTTTTTTCCAAAATGATTTAAAAGGATAATGCGTAAAACAATAAATCTATGTTAGTGGGCATAAACTATATAAGAATATAATCTGTGGCAATAACAACATAAAGGAGGAAGGATGGAGATCTATACGAGCAGAGTGTATACTACTGAAACTAAGGCAATATTAATCACACTAGGTTTTTGTAAGTTTTCTTTCAATTTGAAATGCTAATTTTAACCTAAAGTGTACAAGAAATATGGTGTCATGATGGAAAAACTAGAAAAACAAGGCAAAAAATTGGAATCACCTCAAATCATACCAGCTTTATCTTGGTTGAGTTGAAAATTTTTTTAGTGACGAGAGTTTTTTCAGAAGGGACAGAATACAGAGGAGAGCGTATCAGACAGCAGGAACAGTATGAGAAGAGAAGAATGGCAGAAAAGATTTTTCTTTCTTTTCCCTCAAAGACATAGGCTCTTTCCTGTATAAGATTTCTCTAAGTACTTTGTATATCAAAGACATTAGAGTATAATAGTTAAGAAACAGATTCTGGGCTAGCCTAACCAGGTTTGAATTTGGTTCTATCACTTACTAGCTGTGTGATGTTGGGCCATCTCTCAACACTTACTTATTTTATTTGTAAAAGAGAAATAATAATTGTATCTACTTCACTGGTTATTAAAATGTTAAACCATTAAAATGTTAATGCATGTAAAACATTGAAAATGGCTCCCGGTACATGGGTAAAACCTAATATTGGTTTTTACTATAATCATGCAATCATCTAAAGATAACCTGAGTGGTACAAATGCAGTTCTACCAAAGTCTATGGCTGTAGCAATAAATAAAATTTAAAACTATTTACTGGATTTCAGAATCTAATCAATTGACCCAATCCTGTCAGATGTAGACAATTTTTACTTAACAACTAGGCCAAGTACAAAGTCTGAAATATTTTAGTGCTTTAAAAAGGAAGTCTTCCATCAGAGTAATAATGCAGTTAGTTCTGAAAGCTTTTTTCTAAAACAAATTGGAGCATCTGTGTCTTTCTGTCCTTGCTGTTGACATAGGATATACCACAGGACCAACTCCCATGATGTTATCTGGAAAGCCAAAATGTCTAGCCATATAAGATTTATTCATTTGTCCAACAAATATTGAGTACCTTTTATGTGCAAAGAACTGGGATATGGGAATATACAAAACAGATAAAAATCCAGGGGATAGTAATGCAGGCTTCACAGGGCTGTGGTGAAATCTGACTTAAGGAGATGAAAAGTACTTAGAATAACATCTGGCACATATAAAACATTCAATAAACATTTTTCAAACACAAAAACCTCCCAATGTTGCTTTCAGCCAATTATTTCATCTAGAGAGTATTACTAGCTGTGAAATCACACAATCTATCAGACAAATGAATATTTAATCATTACAGCACACCAAACAGCAACTTGGATTTCAGGGGCATGGCACTTCCAGCTTACAGTAAGGCCTTAGGTTGGCTACTAGAGTCAGCTTCTCTAAGAAAGAGCTCAGAACCCTGCCTACTGACTTAAAATGAGTGTTGGTGTGGAATTCCCCAGACATTGGCTCCTGTCTCCTCCCTCCCCGTTTTCCTTTAAAGCTGATTCAATCAACGAAGCATGGGCTTCACAGCTAGGGCTAACATGAGTAAGCACAGCTCTCGGGGCCCTGGCCCAGTGCTCACCATGCATCAAGAATAACCTAGTCCTGGCTGGGCGTGGTGGCTCATGCCTAATTACAGCACTTTGAGAGGCTGAGGCAGGTGGATCACTTGAGGTCAGAAGTTTGAGACCAGCCTGGCCAACATGGCGAAACCCTGTCTCTACTAAAAATACAAAAATTAGCCAGGTGAGGTGCCACACACCTGTAATCCCAGCTATTTGGGAGGCTGAGACATAAGAATCACTTGAACCCAGAAGGCGAAGGTTGCAGTGAGCCGAAATTGTGTCCCTGTACTCCAGCTTGGGCGACAGAGTGAGACTCTGTCTCAAAAAACAAACAAACAAAAAAGAATAACCCAGTCCTCAGTGTTAGATGAGTTCCATCACAGCCAAGCACACTCCCAGCCTTTTTCTTTCCCTCACAAGGGAATTCTCCTGCCCCCTGCTTTCCTCGCATCATTTGCAGTACAAACAGCACACCTGACGCTGTGAAGAGGGCCCTGAAGGAGATCATCAAAGGGGCCTGTGTGCACCTTTCACAGCACATCATCTCTCTCCCTAATAAGCCCTCTCCCAGGCCTTAAGAAATCCACATTCAGGAGCAACATTATGCTACCAGCTGCAGGTGAGGGCTCTGGGTGAAATGGAGCCAGGGCTGGGGAACAACTCAAAAGTCATCTGAGAGGTATGACACCTTCCTGGCTTCCAGACCCAGAGCAGGCAGCCTACAGACTTTTTCTCTTGACTTTTTAAAACAAGATGCATGAAACCACTTTTCCTATCATAGCATAAGAAATGATAACTGCTTGAAGAATTATACCTCTTTGCCATTTGATGACATCTCTATGAGGACAGGGCACTATGGGCTCAGTCATCTTTGCATCCCTAAAATCAAACTCAGAAACTGGCCCGGAGGAGGCTGTTGAATAAACACATAAGTAAATTCAATTTTTATAGCATCTACTGATGTCTAAAAATTCCAAATTAGAAGTTAAAAACTCTATGATAGATATCTAAAGGAGAACAAATTAATGCAAAATCAATTATGTATTACATACTACCTAGGATTTTATGAAACGGAGCTCAATCTCAAAGAACTGTACTGTAGGCTGGACGCAGTGGTTCACACCTACTCCAACACTTTGGGAGACCAAGGTGGGAGGATCACTTCAGGCCAGGAGTTCAAGACCAGCCTGGCTAATATAGTGAAACCCCATCTCTACTAAAAACACAAAGTTTAGCTGGGTGTAGTGGCTGGAGCCTATAACCTCAGCTACTTAAGAGGCTGAGGCACAATAATTGCTTGAACCTGGGAGGTGGGCCATGAGCTGAGATCGCACCACTGTACTCCAGCCTGGGTGACAGAGCGAGACTCTGTCTCAAAAAAAAAAAAAAAAAAAAAAACTTACTGTAAAATCTGCTTTCCCTTGTTACTTACTCTTAGGAATATAAAACCAATCACTAGTTCTAGCCCTCACTATTATGCTTATCGTATTTTCTCATTTATAAAATGGGAGTAAAAATAACAGCTACCTCATTGCATATTTGTGAGGATTAAATTAGTTAACACATGTATAATACTTATGGCACATAGTGACCACTTAAGAAATACTAGCTAGTATTATTGTTGTTGTTATCAGGCACTGTTCTGGCTAACACTCTATTAGACCAAGTTAAATATTACTTCATTTAGTTCGTCTGCGCAGGAAAGTATTAATAGAAGCAAGCTGCACATATAACCTGTTCCCTTGACAAAATCTGCCTTCTAAAAGTCATTAATTGATTCTCAATGTACAAGAATTGCCTATGAATTCTTTACTTTTTAGAATATGACTTCCCCTTGAGGCAGAATATATATTTAACAGGCCCTAAATGTATACCAGAAAGAACTGAATCGCCAGCTTCACTAACAGGTTTCTTTAAAAAGAAAATCAGACAGCAATTTTACCTTCTTTTCAGGCCAGATGATGTTCCTAGTCCTGCAAGGTCTGGGGTACTTTTATCTGATAAGAGCCCATGAGCTTATGAGGGCTTCAAATGACTACTCCTCAGGTTAAAAATAAGCACTGAGAAACAAAAGCAGAAGTATTTCTAAAACTGCTCTCTTTGCACTCTCCCACTGCGGGAAGTTTCCTGTCCCTCAGATCACTGTCCTTCAGTCCAAACAGTGTCCTGCAGACTGCTGGTCCCAAGATGCTCAGCCACACAGAGGTATTGTGGCCAAGGAAGGCTGGGGAACCCATAGTACACTCCCCTCTTGTGAAACCACAATACCATTAGCATATTAAACACCTCGGCCCCTTCCAGGAATGAAACCTGTTTAGTTATGCTTAACCCATTGTTTGAAAACTTACTTAACCACAGACTCCCTTTGTGATACTAGGCAGCTAGTCAGAGGCAAGCAAGGCAGAAGAGAGCTCTTCCTACCCCACACCAGGAGTGTCAGGCAACCATCAGGGCCAGGTGCTTGTTAACTGTTTCTCTAAAACAATAACTGGGCCAGGCATGGTGGCTCATGCCTGTAATCCCAGCACTTTGGGAGGCTGAAGTGGGTGGATCACTTGAGGTCTGGAGCTCGAGACCAGCTTGGCTAACACAGTGAAACACCATCTTTACTAAAAATACAAAATTTAGCAGGGTGTGGTTGTGGACACCTGTAATCCCAGCTACTTGGGAGGCTGTGGCAAGAGAATCACTTGAACTGAGGAGGCGGAGGTTGCAGTGAGCTGAGATAGCACCACTGCACTCCAGCCTGGGTGATAGAGCAAGATTCTGAATAAAAAAAAAAATGAAATAATAATTGGCCACAGCCAGTGCCAGGGAAAGGCAGTCTCCCAATAGACAGAAACACCTAAAACTGGGGATCAGCAGCTTCCTGATAAAATCTCAGGAGTTGGGCCAGTGGGCTCCAGCAAAAAAGAGGCAAATGGCGAAGTTTAACTGGTATGTGACCTTCTAGGAACATTCAGCCGGTAAGGGAAGAATGCCTCGAATGAGCATACGTGCAACTCCAGTAAATATACTGTGCATGCATCACTCCTAAGTGCTGGCAGCCACTGCAGATGCGGACAGCCCACCCAAGGGAAGCATCAGGTGAGAAGGCACACAAGACCCTGAAAATATGACAACATATAAAACCCCAAGTCAAAGGTCAAACCATGCACTTGACCTTGCAAGCAATCCTCTTGGCCCTCTTCCAAGTTTACTTCCCTTCGTTCCCACTCTAAAGCTTTTGAATAAATCTTCACTCTTGCTCTAAAACTTGCCTTGGTTTCTTACTCTGTCTTATGCCCCTCGGTCAAATTTTCTCTTCTGAACAGGCAAGAATTGAGGTTGCTGCAGACCTATATGGGCTCACCACTGCTAACACCCTTTTTCAAGGAACATCTACTAGAATCTAGGTTTTGGAAATGCTGAAACAGTCTAAATTAACCAATTCTTTCCACCTTAAAATGACCGTGGACTCATTCATCTGCCCGGGCAAAGTCAGCACTTACTTAACAGCAGATGGGAAAGAATGTTGACCCTACACATACCCACAGTCCCTGATCAACACACATTTTCATGAAGAGGTATATCTTGGATCAAGTCAAAAAGAAACTACCCCTGGTTCCATCTGTGTCCCACATCCAGGGAACATACCAAAAAATTCAGGAATGGCTCACAGGGAAGCATGATTTAAGAAGATCAAGAGCATAAGAAAAAGAAGAAGATGACACTGTAAGAGCAATTCTATCAACAAAAGGAATTTAATTCTCCTCCTATTTTTTTAAGTCAAGGAGAAGAATGCTGGTACATTACAATCTAATTGGAATATGTCCAAAGTGATAGGAGAAATCCATTGCCACCAGTTTAAAGGAGTCCCAAGCAGAGAGGAAGCTGGAAGGCAGCAGGGTCCTCAAAAGACTATCTCTAAAGACTGCAATCTCTAGAGCATTATCTTAGTTTTACAACTGGACATTTTTTCCAGAATCTTCAATATCTATTTGTAATGTAAGGCTCCTTTTGCTAGCACCAGAAGCTTACATAAAATTAGGCATTTGAGTAGCATCTTGCCCCCCTAATCAGGCCACTGTGATATTCACTCAACCGTAACTACTCCAAATGGCCAACACGTGGCGATTATGGGAACTACCATTCAAGATGATATTTGAGTGGGGACACAGCCAAACCAGATCACTGGAGGAATACATGCATATACATGCAGAAATCTGGGTAGCTTTAATTCCTTTCATGAGGTCTACCTCCTACACTCCTACTATCACTATGAACTAGCCAAAATGAAGATATATCTGAGCAGACAGGAGACCCAGATGGGTAGGAACTAAATATGCAAACATTTCTCTTAGTAGAGAGAAAAACCAAGAAAAGGGAAGAAATAAAATTCAAAATGATCCCAAAAGGCAAATTCTGGGTAAAACCAAACAATATAAACACAGCAAGTTCTCAAAAGATGCTAGTTATTAGTGTTATCATTAAGATAAAATAATAATATTAACTGTAAATCCCTGCATTTATGTTGAACATAGCAATTACATAAGAAGAGATAATAGAGTACCAGCTTGGCCAAAATCCACAGGAGAAAATAAAATCTGGGTTTTGGCTGATCACAAGCCCAACAAGTGTCAGTACAGTGTAGCTGCTAAGTAACTAACATCACTGGACAGACTTCACCCATAGCAAAGGAACTGACAGGCTCACAAAACTCTCCCAGCCAGGCCATATCTGATGTGTAGGTTTGATTTAGGCACAAAAGATACAGACAATCAGAATTGTACCTAGCAAGAAATGACTATCATGGCTGTAGGTCTGGATTCCAAATTAAACACAAAATAGTTGACAGAACAGGTGGTATCAATAGAAGTGAAGGTTTAAGGTACTCTTTGATATTTGAAGAGCTGCCAATAAAGAATGGCACTAGTCGTTTTGTGTCGCCAACCAGTGAAAGTTACTGGGGAGGCTGAAGCTCAGCCATAGTCAGAATCATAGAATAGGCTCCATACACAAAATGATTTTTCCAAGACTTACAATTATCCAAGAATTGATCCCATGGCTTGAAAAGTTATAAGCTTTCTTTTTGAAAGTGCGGGAACCAGAGGATTATCAACCAATAAGAGCAATCTAAGGATTCCTCTGGTGGGTGAAAGGATGCACTCTGAAATTTCAAGGCTGCTTTCAACATGAAGAACCTGCAATTCTATGATTCTGACTATGGCTGAGCTTCATCAGACTAGCAGACAGAGCCCAGTGCTACCCTCTCCTCTAACTCATCTTTGCATGGTGAATGGTAAACACTTAAAAATATTCTTGGTAGACTCTGGAAAAAATGATCTAATAATACTTGTGTCTACAGTATTAACTACTTATTTTTGTTAAGTACCTTTCTATTCTACTTGAACTCTTCTATTTCTTATCTGCAAAAGCACCTAAATGAGAAGATAAAGGTAAATTAACTCTGAAAACCTTTAAAGCAATGTAAGAGATATTTATAATTATTGATATTTATCAATAAGTAGAGAAGCACTTAACTAATTTTTTTTTTAAAAAGAAAACACTTCCATACAAAGCAGTTATTTTTCTTATCCTACTTCAATTGTAAATTGCTGAGGAAGGTCTAATTTCACCTTCTATCTCAAGATTTGATAGCCAAAGTTACCAAAAGCCTGCAAAGTTACCAGAGGCCTAAAAACACAATTCCAGTAAGGTGACCACCATAGAATATCAGCAAGAGAACTTGGAGGCTGGGCTTTGCCTTCTGTCCTCAAACAGGAATAAATGTAGGATCCAGGGAGAATGAAAGAGTAAAAATTGGGACACCTAAACTAAGAATAAACCAAAGAGACAGGAATATTTGGGTGCTAAAAGGCAAAGACCAAACACAGTCTATAAAAGAAAAACTTGATGAACCGGACTTCAAAATTAAAAGCCTTTTGCTCTCTTCAAATGTCACCATTAAGAAAATTAATTAATTACATACTTGCCAATGAAAGAAAAGAAAGGAAAATAAAATGCAAGCCACCGATGGGAGAAAATATTTACAAATCATACCTGCTAAGGCACTTATATCCAGAATCTATAAAGAACTCTTACAACTCAATAATAAGACAAGGAACGCAATTTAAAAATAGGCCAGGCCAGGCATGGTAGTGTCTCACGCCTGTAATCCCGGCACTTTGAGAGGCCAAGGCAAGCAAATCACCTGAGGTCAGGAGATCAAGACCAGACTGACCAACATGGCGAAACTCCATCTCTACTAAAAATACACAAATTAGCTGAGAGTGATAGCCCATGCCGGCAATCCCAGCTACTCAGGAGGCTGAGGCAAGAAAATCACTTGAACCTGGGATGTGGAGGTTGCAGTGAGCTGAGACTGCACCATTGCACACCAGCCTGGATGACAGAGCAAGACTTCATCTCAAATAATAATAATAATAAATAAATAAAAATAAAAATAGGCCAAAAATCGAATGGACATTTCACCAAAGAAAACATATGAACAGCTAATAAGCACATGCAAAAATGCTCAATATCATTAGTCATTACAGAAATGCAAATTAAAACCACAATGAACTACCACTACACACCCACCAGAATGGCTATAATCAAGATAACAGACAATATCAAGTGTAGAATGGGATGTGGAGCAACCGGAATGCCCTCATACCCTAGCGGTAGGAAGGTTAAATGGTGCAGCCACCATGGAAAGCACTAGTACAGCTTTTCAAAAGGTTAAACATACATCTACCATATGTCCCAGGAATTTCAATTCTAGGTGTCTACCCAAGAGAAATTAAAACATTTGTCTACACAAAAACTTGCATACAAATGATTATAGCAGCATTATTCATAACAGCCAAAATGTAGAAACAACTCAAATGTTCATCAGCTGGTGAATGAGTTAACAAGATACGGCATATCCATATAATGAGATACTCAGCAATAAAAGGGAACTACCAATGTACTTTACAACAGCGATAAGTGTCAAAAACATTATGCTAAGGGAGAAAAAGCCAGTCACATAAGTCTATATTAAATGATTCCATTTATATGAAATTTCTAGCAAAAGCAAATGTTCAAAGACAGAAAGCAGGTTAGTGGTTGCCTGGGGCTGGGGCTGGGAGCAGAGACTAACTGCAAATGGGCAAAGGCCATTTTGTGCAGTAATAGACATGTTCTAAGCATGGATTATGGGGATGGTTGCACAACTCTATAAATTCACTAAAAATCAATGTATTTACAACGGATGGACTTTAGATATGTAAATTATACCTCAATAAAGCTGTGGCTCAGTTCAGAGGGCAGATCTTCCAGTCATATTCATTATGAGTTATAGGCAGTCATAGGCAATCCAAAGATAGAAACATAATGGAGAGAAAGAATACATTTCCTTTCTCTTCAATTTTATTTAGCAAAAGCACTTTTTTCAAGTATCTCAAAATTTAATGCTATAAGCCAGGCATGGTGGTGCACATCTGTAGTCTCAGCTACTCTGGAGGCCAAGGCAGGAGTTTGAGATCAGCCTTGGCAACATAGCAAGTCTTTCTCTCTCTCTCTCTCTCTTTCTCTTTTAAAATTAAAGCTAAAATACTCAGATCTCTTTTTTTAATTATTATTAATTTTTGAGACAGTGTTGCTCTGTCACCCAGGCTGGAGTGCAATGGCACAATCTTGGCTCACTGCAACCTCTACCTCTCAGGTTCAAGAAATTCTCCTGCCTCAGCCTCCAAAGTAGCTGGGATTACAGGCTCCCGCCACCATACCTGGCTAATTTTTGTATTTTTAATAGAGACAGGGTTTCATCATGTTGGCCAGGTTGGTCTCCAACTCCTGACCTGAAGTGATCCACTCTCCTCGACCTCCCAAAGTGCTGCAATTACAGGTGTGAGCCACCGCACCTGGCCCCAGATCTCTTAAAATATGATTTTGGAGGCAGTTTGCCCAGAGGTTAATGGTTGGAACTGTGGATGCAACCTGTGTCTAAAACCCAGCGTTCCTACTTACCAGCTGACTTGAGCATGTTACTTAGACTGAGTTTCAGTTTCTTTTTCCTATATAACAAAATTAATACATACCACAGAGTTGTTTAAACTAGCACACTATCTATTAACAGCATATGGTAAATACTCAACATGCTGATGTTATTATTTTCATTATCAACCCATCATCACTACTATCACTATGACTGTAGTTTCCTGGGGAGACTTGAAAACTTGACTGATATGTGTACATTCTTAACGTACATTTAGTGCTTCATTACTGCTATATTCAATTTAATTCACTCCCCAAACATAACCATGTTCCCTTATAACCCTCATTCATTGTCTTGGGGACCTTATACTTTGAAATAAAATCCCCAGAACGTTTCACTAACAGAACAAAAGCTGTATTACCCCCTGGCTAGAGCAAGGGACTTTCCAAATCAACCATAGGAAAATAATAGTTTTAAAAGGTGCAGTTTTTGCTTTTTTCTAGGAGAACTGGACAAAAAAAAAATGTCAGCATCTCCTCAGAGAAACCTGGTAAACAGGGAAATAACACTAAACAAAGAAAGCCATGTACAGAGGAGCTGGCACAGAAACACACTTGCCAGACCCTGCACCCAAAAATCACCAACACCTACAGAGTAAAGCAAAGGGTCACATACGTGCTGGCTGCTTCCTGAGTGACAGCTGAAACCCGGCCAAGTTCAAAAATCCCTTGCTGTGGGTATTCTTGCTTTGTAACATCTAACTGAAAAGGGAAGGGAAACTGCACCGGGTAAACTTTCTATTCTGTAAGACAAGCATCTTCTGGTTCTCTTTTTCTTTTTCTGGTCAGTGGGTGGAGGGACAGAACCCTGGGAAAATATCTGTGCCACCAAGCAAGACAACCCCATCACTGATATCAGGAAAAGCAAAGCAGTCACCTCTGGCTTGCCCAGCCCGCCTCACTTGTCCATCAGCACACACTGCGACTAAAGAACCCACTTCAGCTGGCTGGAGCATCCTTCTAGCCACATACCTCAAAGATCATCTGGGAAGAGATACCACAACATGGCAGGGGCCCAGGTGCCTGTGACAGGGAGGGACACATGCCCTTCACTCACCACACTTGCTGGTCAGCCACAGAAGCCCTGTGCCCTCAGCACGCTCGAGGGAAATATGTCATGGGATTTACCCTTCTTTACCCAAGAAAACCTCACAGCCCCTGTGGGGACTTCTGGGCCCCACCTAGCTCCTGCCTCAGTAGAGAGTGGAGAAAACCAATTTCTTCACAGAAATGTCTTTTAGGGCCAAACGTAAGTATCCCTGAAATCAAGCAGACAATGTTGTTCCTGTCATTTGTGTCTGTCTTTGAATGTTGTCTCTGTTCTGATTTTTTTCCACTACAAAGGCATAGACCCCGAGAGCTGAAAGGGCCCATAGGGATCTAGAGAGGTCACAGAGGATGGAAGTGGCCAGGCCAAGACTAACAAACATCCAGCTTTATCCACAAAATCTGGAAAATGCTATCATGCTATCTTCGACCCAGAAAAGAAGCGCTCACAAGAAAAAGTATCAAGGGAGGCTAGTCCAGATTCTGAGCTAGTGTCAAAGTTCAAATCCAGTTCTGTCCTTTACTAGGGCATGTAGCCTGGGCAATTTCCTTAACCTCCGTTTTCGTATCCATTAATAAGAGGATAATAACAGCATCAGCCTTACAAAGCACTCCAAGCATGAAATGTATCAATACCGAGAGTTTCTATATGACTGATCATCATTGTCATCATCATTCTAAAACAGACGGGAATAAAAGTGAAGAAGGGATAATATGGTAAAAAAAGGCAGAAAGTGAATATACGGTCATTAAATAAGTAGAGCATAATTTAACTTCAAAAATTCAAAGACATGGCTAGGGTCATGTTAACAGGGGTTAGTAAGAACATAAAAGCAAAACGTGTTACAAACCATTAGGTATGGTATGGCCCCAACTATGTTACATATTCATACCCACATGTATACACATACTTCCAGAAGAAGGTGAATTAAAATGCATGAAACATTAATTCTCTGGGCACTGAGATTAAGGTTGACCTTTATTGTCTACTTTATTACTTTTATTTCCCAAATTTTACACAGTAGACATGTATTGCTTTAGAAATCAAAATAAATGTGGGTTTTAAAGGCTGTTTAAATTTTTTTTTAATTTATTTTTTTGAGACAGGGTTTCGCTCTGTTACCTAGGCTGGAGTGCAGTTGTGTGATCGTAGCTGACTGCAATCTCCACCTCCCAGGCTCAAGCAATCTTCCTGCTCCAGAGCTCCCACCACCCATAGCTGGGACCACAGGTGCATGCCCCCACACCCAGCTAATTTTTGTAATTTTGAAGAGATGAAGTTTCATCATGTTGCCCAGGCTGGCTTTGAACTCCTGGACTCAGAGCCATCTGCCTGCCTCCATTTCCCAGAGTGCTCACAGGCAGGAGCCGCAGCACCCAGCCCAGCCCAAGGCTGTTTTTTAAAAGAAGAAACTTGATACCAGGTCAGGCCTCAAATGACAAAAGGGCTATTAGGTAGAATCCCAAGAGGCAGGGCCTGTGTTTACTCAGCCAGCCAAGCAGGGAACGCCTGTGTCTGAGAGGAGAAGAGACTTAGGGGGAAGGGGGAAGCTTAACCACCAAGCTAATGTGAAAGATGATGCCTGAGAGCACCAGGCCAGGGAAGGACTCAGTAAAATAGGAATAAATTCCAAAAGAAAAGAAAACAGAAGAGATGATGTCAGCAGTCCCTAGTTAAAAAAAGAAGAAGAAAGAGATTCCTGGAGCAAGCCTCTGCACACAAAACTTCTTTCCCTTGGCTAGGACAGAAGATCAGTCACCAAAACTAAAAAGCTAAAGATCCACATAGCTGAAAAGAAGAATCATGGGCTCCTACTGGGGATGAGACTTGCTTGGAAGCCCATCTGAGGGCTTGCTGCCCAGTCCTCTACATCTGAGGTCATCCCCTGATCTCAGCCAGGACCAGGGATTTCCTGCTTTTTGGTATTCAGAGGCTAGAAACAGATCTGCTGACTCTGAGATCACTGACTGACAGATGCGAGCCAGGGCCCAGAGAGAACGCTCCGAGGGGTCTAAGAAGATTGAGTCCACCTGCCATCTTTCCCGGTACATATCTTCCTGGATTGTCTTCAGTCTCTACTCCTCCCAGTTTGAGTTTCCACCCTACCTCTTTTGCAGAGAATCCTTGTAGCTCATGAAGGAGTGGACAGAAGACACAGAACGGACAGCAGAGAAGGACTGGGGGCTCCCAGCTCTTGTTCAGGGCCCCACTCTCCTCTGACAAGGATGTTAAAGTTTATCCGGATCACCCCTCCAGTTCCCCTATTTCACAGATGAGGGAAATGAGACAGAAAAAGGGGGACTGTATGTCTGTGTCCATCGAAGTCAGATGAGATGATACACTGTCTTAAGACCATCTGATTCAGGACCTGGCCTGAGTCACAAAGCTTTGTAGGGACAGAGCCAGGACAAGCATATAACTATCCTAATGGCTGCTCCTTCCTTCAGCACTCATGGCTGCCTGAGAGCTAGACTGCACTCTCTATTGCTCACTAGAAAAGTTCCAGTCCCCCAACATGCACAGGGGCTCCGGCAGCCATGGCATGTCTGTGTCCTCTGCCCTCTTTGTGTCCTTGTCCTCCTTCGAGGGGCTACAGCGGCATCCTGGCTAATTCTGACAGGCTGCCTGTGGGCAACAAGAAGCTCACCATGCAGAACCTCAATGACCACCTGGCTTCCTATCTGGATAAGGTGCATACCCTGAAGGCAGCCAACAGCGAGCTGGAGGTGAAGCTCTGCAACTTGTACCAGAAGCAGAGGCCCAGGCCCTCCGTGACTACAGCCACTACTACAAGACCATTGAGGACCTGCGGGACAAGATTCTTTGTGCCACCATTGAGAACTCCAGGACTGTCCTGCAGATTGGCAACACCCATCTGGCTATAGATGACTTCTGAACCAAGTTTGAGATGAAGCAGGCTCTGCACATGAGCATGAAGGCTGATATCAATGGCCTGCACAGGGTGTTGGAGGAGGTAACCCTGGCCAGGACTGATCTGGAGGGGCAGATCAAAGGCCGGAAGGAGGAGCTGGCCTACCTGAAGAAGAACCATGGAGGAAATCAGTGCCCTGAGGGGTCAAGTGGGAGGCCAGGTCAATATGGAGGTGGATTCAGCTCCGGCCACCAATCTCGCCAAGATCCTGAATGACAGGCAAAGCCAACATGAGGTCATGGTGGAGTCGAGCAGAACCAGAAGGATGCTGAAGCCAGGTTCACCAGCAGGACAGAGGAACTGAACTGGGAGGTCGTTGTCCACACACAGCAGCTCCAGGTGAGCAGGTCTGAGGTCACTGACCTGTGGTGCACCCTCCAGAGTCTTGAGATTGAGCTGCAGTAGCAGCTCAGCATGAATGCTGCCTTGGAAGGCACACTGGCAAAACAGGTGTGCTTTGGAGTCCAGCTGGCGCAGATCCAGGCGCTGATCTGCGGTACTGAAGCCCAGCTGAGCGATGTGCGAGCCAATGGTGAATGGCAGAATCAGGAGTACCCACGGCTCCTGCAGCAGGAGATTGCCCCCTACCACAGCCTGCTCTGGGGCCAGGAAGATCACTACAATCGCCTGTCCACCTCCAAGGTCCTCTGAGGCGGCAGGCTCCGGGGCTTCTGCTCTCCTCAGAGGGTGTTTCCTGGGTAGGGGGATGGAAAAGAAGGGACCCTTACAACCCTGGCTCTTCCCCTGACCTGAGAGTAAAATTGTATGGCCCAAGGGAAGAAAAAAAAAAAAAAAAAGAAAAGTTCCAGTCCAATTCCCAGGCTCCCCTTGGACAAATGTCAACATATAAAACGATCCAGAAGGCTAAGTCAAATTAAGGTGTAATGGACAGGGGCACCTCTTCACTTTATCTAAGGAACGATTATAACAGAAAACATCTCAGTCAAAAAACTGACACTGCAACGTGGGCTGCCAGGACCCACAACAAGCCAGAGGGGTTGGCACCTTTTCAACATAAGCCTGCATTCCTGCAGGTCCAGATCCCAGAGTGTACAGTATCCAAAGTGCCTGTGGCTAGTGTGTGTCTATAGACTCTGGAACCACACTCTTTGGCTTCCAACCCTGGGTCCACCACTTACTCTGTGACTTTTGGCCAGCATTTTAACCTTTCTGTGTCTCCGTTTCTTCTCCTGGAAGGTAAGCATGAAGTATCTCCTATCTTTAAAAGTTCCTAAGAAGTCTGTATCCTAGGCCACTCTATATTTATGTGCCCACCCTCCAGCCCTTTCTGTCCCCTTTGAACCCAACCTGAGGCAGGGAACAGGTCCCTCTCTCAGCCTCAGAAAGTGAATCATGATGGGATTCAACATTTTCTTTGGTTTTCTCCTTCTCTTTGGCCAGTGACAAGTCAAAGGGAGGTATGACTCGGGTCTCACTAAACAGGGAGGTCAGCAGGGAAAGGCTTCCTCTCCCAATAAAAAGACACAAGTGTGGCCAGGTAAGGTGGTTCATGCCTGTAATCCCAGCACTTTGGGAGGCTGAGGCAGGTGTATCACCTGAGGTCAGGAGTTCGAGACCAGCCTGGCTAATGTGGTGAAACCCATCTCTACTAAAATACAAAAATTAGCCAGTCGTGATGGCACACGCTTGTAATTCTAGCTACTTGGGAGGCTGAGGCAGGAGAATCACTTGAACCCGGGAGGCAGAGGTTTCAGTGAGCCAAGATCATGCCATTGCACCTCAGCCTGGGCAACAAGAGCAAAACTCCATATCCAAAAAGAAAAAAAAAGACATAGGTTTTTGCAAAGTGTATTAGGCCTTTCTTGCACTGCTATAAAGGAATACCTGAGACTGGGTAATTTATAGAGGGAAGAGGTTTAACTGGCTCACATTCGGCAGACTGTACATGCATGGCACCAGAATCCTGAACACAGCTTCCAGGGAGGCCTTGGGGAGTTTCACTCACTCCCAAGGTAAAATGGAAACAGGCATGTCATGTGGAGAGTGCAGGAGAAGCAGAGCTGGGGGAGAGGTGCCACACACTTAACCAGATCTCATGAAAACTCACTCACTATCACAAGGACAGTGCCAAGACATGACAATCTGTCCCCATGACCCAAACACCTCCCACCAGGCCCCACCTCCAACACTGGGGATTACATTTCAACATGAGATTTGGATGGGGACAAATATCCACATCTTATCATATAAAGGAAGCCTTTTGACCCTTCCACTGATTTTAGCGCTCCATCTGTAGCCATGGGGAAAGAGCCAGGAAGGCCAAGGGGATCTCAGCCTTGAGCCCTAATACTGTCCTGGTCTCTGTGCCCAGCCCAGCCTCCACCTATTCCAAGGATGACTGTGAGGAGTGTGACCCCTACTTGTTTACAGTACTGTTGCCTAACCCTTCTTTTGCTTGAGGCCAAATGCTATCCTAACAGATCAACTGTACGAGTTTATTCTTATTAAAAAACATTTAAAATCACGTTCTTCAAAAAGTTACGAAGTGATGTCACAATATCAGTATGACTCATGGCATTGTTTTATATACACACACAGATACAGAAATATAGGAGTGTGTGTATATACATTATATATTATTTTATATATATATATAAATATATATATATATAATGTATTATTTTATATATATAATGTATATACACACATACTCCTTTATTTATATATATACTTCCAGGCTGCCTGAGTGGACAAAGCTGGGAAATATATGTGACATGTACACCCATATATAGTGTGTATATACATTATATATATGTGTGTGTATACATATATACATTATATATATACATTATATATGTGTATATACATTGTATATATATAATGTAATACACACTATATATGGGTGTACATGTCACATATATTTCCCAGCTTTGTCCACTCAGGCAGCCTTGAAGTTCTGATGTCCCTGTAGCAACAAGCACACCTAGTAACTGGATCTTGGTTTCTAAGTACCATCCTCCAGTGAAAGAGACTAGTGTTCCTTGAAGAAATGGCTGACTCAAGAACTGCAGCAAGGAAAATACAAGATGAACCTGGACATCTTAGAATGCCAGAAAACAAAGGGGGTGCTTTTTTAAAAAGGTAAGGGTGAGAAAGGAAAAAAGAAGAAAGATGGGGCACGTCAAATGGACCTATAAGCCAAACTGAAGGAGTTCCCAAAAGCCAAAGCTGGAAAAAATTGGAGCAAAAATTTAAAAAAAGGAACAGTAGTATTAGATCATAACCCAAAGAATAAAACAAATATCTGTGAGCCTATACCAAAATAAATGACTAAGTAAACAAATACAGCAAAAGAGACAGATCTTTCTTACAAATGAATTCCAATTAATAAATGTGGAAGCAATTAGAAAATAGAAAAAATCATCTGTGTTTCAATAGAGCAGAAATGTTTGCCCTAAAAAAACATTATAGCCTTCGATCTTTTTGCAAATAATCGGCTATTGTACTTCCAATGAGAGCAGGATTATGGACATTAATACACAACTCGACAGCTTACAAAACTTTTTTTAAGAAAATAGAAAATCATGATTAGAACACCATAGTAGTAACTGCTTCAAGAAGACCAACTGATGAAGCTAAAATTAGTGTGTGAAACTTTATGGAGAAACATTATCTGAACAGCCTTGAAATATCTCCTTCCCTAAGACTAATACAAATATTAATTACTGTGGTTTTAAAATATGCCCACAGACTCTTTGATATGCTTCCAAGAGATGGAACTTAATCCCCCCATACCCTGAGTATGAGCTAGACTTGGTGATTCCTCTCTAATTAATAAATGATGGTGGCTAGGCACAGTGGCTCATGCATGTAATCCCAGCACATTAGGAGGCCAAGGTGGGTGGATCACAAGGTCAGGAGTTCAAGGCCAGCCTGGCCAACATAGTGAAACCCCCGTCTCTACTAAAAATACAAATATTAGACAGGTGTGGTGGCAGGCACCTGTAGTCCCAGCTACTCAGGAGGCTGAGGCAGGAGAATTGCTTGAACCCAGGAGATGGAGGTTGTAGTGAGCCGAGATTGTGTCATTGCACTACAGTCTACACAACAGAGCAAGACTCTGTCTCTGAATGAATGAATGATAGAAAGAGAAAGAGTAACCTTACAGTAGTGAAACCTAGCAGACATGACCTATAACTAAGTGACATTAACATCACGAGTAATAAGCCATCTTGACATCATGTACTCCCTCACAGGACACAGTGAGAAGAGCATGTCACCTGCATTGTATTTGTCCCCAAAATCCATAACCACAGTCTAATCCTGAGAAGACAGTATACAAACCCAAATGGAAGGACATTCTATAAAATACCTGAAAACTACCCTTCAAAAGTGTCAAGGTCATATGTCTCAGTCCATTTAGTGTTGTTATAAAGCAACATATGAGGCTGGGTAGTTTATAAAGAAAGAGGTTTGTTTGGCTCATGGTTCTGCAGGCTATTCAAGAAGCATGGTGCCAGCAGTTGCTTCTGGTGAGAGCCTCAGGCTGCTTCCACTCATGGCGGAAGGTGAAAGGGAACTGTGTCTGCAGAGATCACATGGTGAAAGGAGAAGCAAGAGAGAGGAGAGGGGCCGGGCAGAGTGGCTCATGTTTGTAATCCCAACACTTTGGGAAGCAAAAGGGGAGAATCCCTTGAGCCCAGGCATTTGAGTCCAGCGTGGGCAACATGGTGAAACCCATCTCTACAAAAGTTAGAAAAATTAGCTGGGCAAGGCAATGTGTGCCTTAGTCACAGCTATTTCGGAGGTTGAGGTGGGAGGATTTCTTGAGCCCAGGAGGTTGAGGCTGCAGTGAGCTGTGATCAGGCCAGTCCAATTCAACCTGGGCAAAAAAGCAAGATCCTATCTCAAAAAAAAAGAGAGAGAGAGAGAGAGAAACAGAGTACATGTGCTAGGCTCTTTTTAGCAACCAGCTCTCATAGGAACTAACAGAGTGATAACTCACTCATTATCACAAGGACTGTACCAAGCTATTCACTGGGGATCTGTTGGAGATCAGTCAGAATGGTGGGAGAAATTTTAGAAAGCACAAACCTTCTTGGAAGGCCAGAGGTTTTGCAAAAGCCTCGGAAGAAGGTTATGGCTGAAGGCAGCCTCCTCTTAACTTGAGCTAATAGCATAGAGCAAATAACAAGGATATGTAGAGGAGTTTATCTAAATAGCTTGTTTACTCATGTGGTACTAAGACTGACCTTAGAACATTTATGGGCAGAACTGCTCTCTGTCGGGGGATTGGCAATGTTAATTACCATCTACTGGTGTTTACTTGAGACCTTCGTCATTTAATCTATACTAAATAAATGTGAAGGCCATGGGCTTACGGGGCTGCTACTGACTTTGGCAGAGGTCCCTTGGCCAGGCTGACTGGCAAGCCTGACTGGTCCCTTGGCCAGGCTGACTGGCAATCGCTCGGTCAAGTCTGCCCGTCAGACCTGACAGGGATCCACTCTCATGACCCAAATACCTCCCATGAGGTACCCACTTCCTACACTGGAATTTCAACATGAGATTAGCAAGGGCCAAACATCCAAACTATAGCAGCCATATAAGACAAGGGAGGATGAAAGTATCATACATTGGAGGAGACTAAGGATTCATGACAACTAAATACAATGTGGATTGGATCCTGGAACAAAAAATGACATTAGAGGAAAAACTGGGAAAATGTTAATAAAGTATGTAGTTAATAACTACAGTTAACAGTGTTGTGCCAAGGTAAATGTTTTCATTTTGACATACCATGCTGTTTAAGATATTATATTAGGTTGGGCATGCTGGCTCATGCCTGTAATCCCAGCACTTTGGGAGGCCAAAGCAGGTGCGTCACCTGAGGTCAGGAGTTTGAGACCAGTCTGGCCAACATGGCAAAACCCTGTCTCTACTAAAAATACAGAAAAAAAAAAAAAGCTAGGTGTGGTGGTGCATGCCTGTAATCCTAGCTACTCAGGAGGCTTAGGTAGGAGAATTACTTAAACCCAGGAGGCGGAGGTTGCAGTGAGCCAAGATCACACCACCACATTTTAGCCTGGGTGATAGAGTAAGACTCAGTCTCAAAAAAAAGTCTGAAAACTAAACTAAACTAAATGATGCTCCAAGAAGATGCAGCATGCTTATCCTAAGGCTTCAGGTTCCCGGACAACCCCTGAGGTTGCCCAGATACCCCCAGTTTCGGATGCATCAGAGCCTCTCTCACTAATGAATATCATAGCCATGATGACCATGCATCCAGGAGGAACAGCATGTAGCCTCTACTTATTCACTGGAGGCTGTACCCTAAGGATCTTTCCTAACTCCCACTGCTGCAAGGACCTGGATAAAAACAGTGATAAGCCTCCAAGTATGGCAAGGCTCTAGCCTGTTGCTTCTGGCTATGGTCCCATCACTCAGCACTTTGAAGACCTGCACAGAATGAGTTACTAACACACCCAAAGGACAAATTCTGAGAGTGCATCAATATTAACTCATTTACAGGGAGGTTTTGCTTTCTCCTCTCTTTCTAAAACAGCTTGATTAAATGCTTAGTGCCACCTCCAGAGATAAGCTCACTAAATTCTCAACCAGTCATGGTTGAGAGATGAAAAGAAAAAATGAAATCTTCCCCATCACCTTAAAGGAAAGCATTTATTTAAAAGTTCTCATCGACCAGATGCAGTTCATGCTTGTAATCCCAATGCTTTGGGAGGCCAGGAGTTCTAGACCAGCCTGGGCAAGAGAGCAAGTCCCCATCTCTACGAAACTAAAATTAAAAATGAGCTAAGTGTGGTGGCATATGTCTGTGGTCCCAGCTACTCAGGAGGCTCAGGCAGGAGGGAAAGCTGAGGCAGGAGGGGAAGTTGAGGTGGGAGAATCCACTTGAGCCCAGGAGTTTTGGGCTGCAGTGAACTGTATGATTTTGAGACAAAATTGAAATTCTGTCTCAAAAAATAAAAAAGTTCTCATCACCTAAACATATACCTTTCAGTTCATATTTTATTTGTTTAATCTTTGGGGAAGGCCCTTGTTGTTTTCTTTCTTTTTAAGATGAAGTGATAGATTGCTTGCAAAAAATGGCCCCAAATCCTCCAACCCATTTCCTTGTATCCACACCCTTTATTCAGTGTGATTATGTGGCTTCTTTCATCAAGGGAGAGAGTTCGTTTAACAAACCTTGAAGCTGGGTTGGCCACGTGGATTGCTTTAGCCAACAGAATGTGGCAGAGTTGGTAATGTGCCAGTTCTGAACCAGGCCCACGAGGCTCAGCTCTCTTCTGCTCCCTCTCAGAACCCTGCTTCACAGCCGTGAGAACAAGTCAAGGCTAGCTGGGGGAGAAGAAGAACACATGTGGCATAGAGATGAGCCAGCCAGCCCAGCTAAGAGGACAACTGCCCACATAGGCTCAGCCCGCCTTGCTTGCCGGTGGAACCATGGGCTAAATAGTTACGTCACCACATTTAGGATAGTCTGTTATATAGCAAAATCAATTAATGTGTGTGACTTTAGTGCTGTTAATTATTCTGATCTTAAAAGTATTACTAATTGGAGAAAGTCAAAAAATACAGAAAAGAAGAAAATCGTCCAAAATTTATCACTAGAATAAAACCAATATTCTGGTGGGTTCCCCCCTCCAATCTTCAGTATATTAGTGTAACTTAATGAAAATGAAATTCACTTAGTTTTAATTTCATATCTTTCTCCCCTCACCAAAAACAACCAATAGAGCTGTTCTTATGCCATTAGTGTCTAAATATGTAATTTTAATGGTTTAAATATTATATTTATCATGGATGTACAATAATTTTTGCCATATATTTGTGCCATATATTTCTGTAGTTTCTGTAATTAATGAAGTTATTTGTTCGTTACTGTATTACTGTTCATTTGAGCACAGAAAGCTACGTTCAACTCTGTGATTATTTCTTTAAAATAAACTTCTAGAACTGAACTGAAATTGATTCAAAGAGTACAGACTGTTAGTCAAAGCCAATCCCCCTACACACACACATGCACGTCTTCTTTGCTGGCAGAGACACATTTTGTTCCACTGTTCACAGTAGTTTCTACTGTGTAATCAGAGAGAGGAGCCTCTCCCCAGCAAAGGAGAGAAAGGAGAATCCTGATAGTCTAAGCTGCCAGCTAAATCTAGCCCACCACCTGTTTTAATATAGACCATTTAATGTAATTCTGGCCAGTGGGACATGAGAAGAGGTCTTTTAGGAACTTTTGGAAAAGGTTTTCTTTACAAATATCCATGCAAGAAGGAATGGTTCCTGTTCTCAACTCTAGACATGAGCGTATAAAGATGCGATGCCCAGAACTGATGCAGCCATCCTGACTATGAGGACGTAAGTCATGAGAACAGACTGATATACTCAGGATGGCGGAGAAGGAAAACAAAAGACTCAAGTCCTTTGTGACGTTTTGAGCTGCTAAATTTCCTGGAAATACTCTACTTCTGGAAAGTGAGATGATAAAGCTAAACCTCTGTCTGTGTAAACCATTTTCAGCCAGGTTTTCTGTCCCTCACAGCCTAAAGGACAAAGACTCTTTCAAGGCTTCCCTCACAATTACCAAACTGAGTTCCCAGTGAGACTGTAGGAGTGAACTTTTTCTGCAGAACTACATGGGCTTAACATAAAATTTATAAAATAATATGGAGAAAAATAATACATGTAAAATATTCGACATTCTAATATCCACAAAACCTAATACCTCATTTGTTCACATTTTTTTTTAAATCTCCTAGTAAATTCCATTGTTTACTTAGTCCAGCAATGTGCTGTTGAGAGTTTTTCTAAAGGTTTTATGCTTTTTGTTGTTATTATAAATAGAAGCATTTTCTCTGTTATATCTAACAGATTGTTGCTCGTATACAATAAAGCTATATTCTTCATGTATAAACTCACAACTTTACTGAGTTGTCAATAAGTTTAGGAGTGTTACCATACATTTGTTTCTTTTTTATTGGTATGTAATTATGTTTATTTTTTAAAAACTTTTTACTTTCTACTATCAGCTATATTTTATATATTTCATACTTTATTACATTGACAAGAAATTCCAGAACAGTAATAAATATCATCTTGGTTTTTTATTTTAAAGGGAATCTCTAGTGTTTCACTATTAAGTATGACATTAAATATTGGTTTAAGAGATATGTACGTGTGGGTGCACAGACATACAAAATTTATTTTTTGATTTATAATACATATAAATCATGTTTAAAAAATCTTATTTTTATAAGAATTATATTTTTTAAATTAAGAACAAGTACTGACTTGTCAAATGTAACTTAGGAATCTACTGTGATCATCATAAAATTTATCTTAACTGAAACTGACCAGAGTCTAGTTACAGATTTCCTTTAAAAAAATTCATATTCCGGAGAGAGATCCAAGATGGCCGATTAGCAGCAGCTCAGGATTGTAGCTCCCAGTGAAAGTGCAGACAGCGAGTGGACGCCGCAATTTCAGACGAAGTTTTGTCGCCCACAAACTGGGAGATTCCCAGCGGAGGAGCCACACGGGTCGCCAGCGCAACTCTTTCGGCCAGCGCAGCTGTTTTGCTGGTGCCCCAGTGCGGCGCTTCTCGGTGCGGAGTATACAGGACTGGGTGCACTTTTAGTCGGGCTCCGCTGGTCCCATCCCCACAAGGAGAACAGCAATTGGAAGCACTAAGGACTGAGAGTTTCACAGCAAGCACAGCTGAACCCGGGAAGGCCTAGCTCTGTGGGGAAGGGGCATCTGCTGAAGGAAAACCAAGAAACAGAAAAAGCTTCATCAACAAGAAGCTGGACGTCCACTCAGAGACCCAATCTGAAAGTCGGCAATTACAAAGACAACAAGTGGATAAATCCACAAAAACGGGAAGAAACCAGTGCAAAAAGGCTGAGAACACCCGAAATCAGAATGCCTCTCCTCCTACAGGGGATCACAGCTCCTCATCAGCAAGGGAACAAGGCCTGACGGAGAATGAGTGTGATGATCTCACAGAATCAGGCTTCAGAAGGTGGATAATAAGAAACTTCTGTGAACTAAAACAACATGTTCTAACCCAATACAAAGAAACTAAGAACCTTGAAAGAAGATTTAACGAAATGCTAACAAGAATGGACAACTTAGAGAAGAATATAAGTGAATTGATGGAGCTGAAAAACACAACACGAGAACTTTGCGAAGCATGCACAAGTTTCAACAGCCGAATTGACCAAGCAGAAGAAAGAATATGAAGGTCGAAGATCAACTCAATGAAGTAAAACATACTTAGAGAAGAATATAAGTGAATTGATGGAGCTGAAAAACACAACACGAGAACTTTGCGAAGCATGCACAAGTTTCAACAGCCGAATTGACCAAGCAGAAGAAAGAATATGAAGGTCGAAGATCAACTCAATGAAGTAAAACAAGAAGGTAAGATTAGAGAAAAAAGGATAACAAGGAATGAACAAAGTCTCCAAGAAATATGGGACTATGTGAAAAGACCTAATCCACGTTTGATAGGTGTACCTGAATGTGATGAAGAGAATGAATCCAAGCTGGAAAATACTCTTCAGGATATTATCCAGGAAAACTTCCCCAACCTAGCAAGGCAGGCCAATATTCAAGTCCAGGAAATACAGAGAACACCACAAAGATATTCCTCAAGAAGAGCAACCCCAAGGCACATAATCGTCAGATTCACCAAGATTGAAATGGAGAAAATGCTAAGGGCAGCCAGAGAGAAGGGTCAGGTTACCCACAAAGGGAAGCCCATCAGACTCACAGCAGATCTCTCAGCAGAAACCCTACAAGCCAGGAGAGAGTGGGGGCCAACATTCAACATCCTTAAAGAAAAGAACTTTCAACCTAGAACTTCATATCTGGCCAAACTAAGCTTCATAAGTTAAGGAAAAATAAAATTTTTTTGCGAACAAGCAAGTACTCAGAGATTTCATCACCAGCAGGCCTGCTTTACAAGAGCTTCTGAAAGAAGCACTACACATAGAAAAGAACAACCAGTATCAGCCATTCCAAAAACATACCAAAAGGTAAAAAGCATCACCATAATGAAGAATCTACATCAACTAATGGACAAAACAGCCAGCTAGCATTAAATGGCAGTATCAAACTCACATATATCAATATTAATCCTAAAAATAAATGGACTAAATGCCCCAATCAAAAGACACAGACAGGCAAATTGGATAAAAAGCTAAAACCCATCAGTATGCTGTATCTAGACCCATCTCACATGCAAAGATACACAAAGACTCAAAACAGAGGGATGGAGGAAGCCTTAC
>PVKP010016703.1:0-47628 GCA_004027715.1 Plecturocebus donacophilus
TTTGTATTGATTTAAATTTCATTTTGTTCGCTCAGAGAATGTACTTTTAGTTTAATTGTTTTAAGTATACTGAAGCTTGTTTTATGGCCTAGTATATAATCTGTTCTGAAGAATGTTTCATGTGTACTTGGGAGTAATGCTTATTTTGATGATGTGGGGTAGAAAAAAATATATAGATGTGTTAACACTATAGCTGCTTCGTTGTTAAGTCTTCTGTTTCCTTGTTGATCCTTGACTATTTTTTTAATTCATTATCGAAAAGTGGGATATTTAAATATCCAACTATCATTGTTGGTTTGTGTATTTCTCCACTCACTCTCTTAGTTTTTCTCCATGTATATTGGTTCAGTTATTAGGTGCATGAAATGAGGTTTTGTAGAATATGACTATTTTCTTACGCCAAAGTTTCTTCCAGCAAAAATACTGCCTTAAGACTTGTCAACATAAAATAATCAAAACAGTCTGAATCAAATTTAAAGAAAATTTATTCAAGTGGAAAGTTTGAGGATGGACTCCCAGAAAAATCAACTCCAAAGGAATGCAGTCAGTTTTTTAGGTAAGACAGTGAAGGATTTATTTATATAGTCAGGGACAGATAAATATTTAGCATTTTTAGAAGTTTTAGAAATTTTTAGCAAAACATCATTTTTTCATACAAAATTGGTACATAATTACAAAAATTTTGTTAGTTATAGGCAGTTTTTCCTTTTGGGAAAGGTATATTTAATATTTTTTATAGATGGTGTGATAGTCATAGCTTTTCTGTCGTCTCGTCTAAGCAGAGCAGGGGAAGTTAATTTTTGACAAGATTCATTATTTAAGAAAGCAAGAGGATTTATCCCTGACATTTAATTATCTGTAGTCATTGTACAGAAAAAGGAAAATAAGAAAGTGAGTTAGTCTATAATCTGAGAAACAGAAATTGTAACCATAGGTGACTGAGATCACTATTGTCTCTTTCTCAAGGGCTACAGTACTTTTGTTGTTCTAACAGCTTTTAAGTTTTATTTATTTTCAAAAACTAGAAAATACATGACCTTTTGCATATGCATACTACTCTAATCCCACTTTGTATCCCTCATCTTTATGGACCCCAGTCATTGCTGAACCCTAAATGCAGCTGGATTGACTGATTTGTCATTTACTGAACACATTGTCCTGCACTATCTTCTTTCTTTTCTTTTCTTTTCTTGTTTGAGACGGAGTCTCACTGTGTCACCCAGGCTGCAGTGCAGAGTACAATGGCATGATCTCGGCTCACTGCAACCTCCGCTTCCCTGTTTCATGTGATTCTCCTGCCTCAGCCTCCTGAGTACCTGGGATTACAGGCAAGGGCCACCATGCCCAGCTAGTTTTTGTATTTTAAGTAGAGACGGGGTTTCACCATGTTGGCCAGGATGGTCTCCATCTCTTGATCTTGTGATCCTCCCCACTACTCGGCCTCCCAAAGTGATGGGATTACAGGCATGAGCCACCACACCTGGCCCCAGCTATTTTGTTATCTGGAATTTCTTCTTCTCTGCCTAGCGATACTTTTTCAAATCCACTCTGCAGTCATTAGTGTGAATCTTTTGTCTTTGGATCTCTCAAATCTCAAAATGTCTGCTATTGGCAGGGATAAGTACCTATTTGAAAAATACTTTTAACTAAAAAATGAATGTGTGAGAAATGAGCACTTGTATGTAGAAGACTTTTTCTGGACGTTTAGAGACCTCGATTCATACATTGTTTAGTTTAACGCATCTAAAATTTTCTTAGGAATGTAACTCCCATTTGTTGACACATAATATTGAAGCAGTGCTCTTAATGAGAAGAGCACTGGTTATAAAATCAATATTCACAGCTCAGAATAAAAGTCCTGCCATTTAACTATCCATATTTCTGAAAACTTACTTGCTAGTTTCTTAATTGAAGAGGTTTCACTTTTCCATCTAAAATGGGGATTATGATTATATATCAATGTTTTGTTATTGTTGATATTGCTATTATTACTATATTTCTGGTTATGTTTTGTTTTTGTTTATTTTTAGAATTAAATAATATATGTAATATAATATCTAGCCCTAAGCAGATGGTAGATTCAGAATGGTTAGAAACATGAATCTAAACTTGTGTATTATTGAAAAATAAAATTGCCCAGTATAAGTAAATATGGTCTTTCCGCTCAGGTAAAAAAAAAAAAAAAAAAAAAAAACCTGGAGGACAAACTTTGAGTGTACTGTAATACATTGATTTCAGAAAATCTAGTAGTTTGATCTAATGGATCTAAGTCTTTGAGGAAAGAAAAAATTTAATTTCTATCAATTGACATGAAGACACTGCATGTTTCCTGAAAATACACCAGAAACCTATTGGAAAGTTTTAAATGCCTCAAAAAAGCAGAAGTGTTTTGAATATCCTGTGTTAGAAATCTAGAGAAGCTGGACAATGCACATGCATTTGTCATGACTCAACTAAGTGTGAGTTGTATCACCAGTGAGGAGAGATAAAACACATTACACGCACAAGTCCACATTTTACTTCATGTTTTTGGGCTGATAATGGCCTCTTCCCATCAAATGGTTAAAGGTTAAACCTTTTTTTTTTTTTTTTTAACAATTTCAATCGCTTCTTCCATGAAACCTTCCGTAATTAAAGATGTTGAAGCTTCACTCATGTAAAATCATGGCTATTGTATTAAGTCTTCTTTAAGTCAATATTTGAATTTTGTTTTATAGTTATTGTGATAATCTATGAGAAAAGAATCTGAAAAACAGAGTCTGCTTTCTGAATTTCCATCAGCAATTGGGTAGTTTATATAAATTATCTTAGCCCTCAGTTTTTAATTTCAAAAAAAATGGAGATGATTATTTCTTCACAAATTTTTACTGCCAGAATCATTGGTAAATAGAAGAACAATATGCTCTAAATGTCACTAAAACATATGCCCCATCAGGGAGAAAACTCAAAAATATAATAATTTTGTTCTTGAAATGGAATTATGTAAACACAGCATAGTAGATCACTCATTCACCCAGAGCATTTCAGAACAACTTTGGTAAATTTTATAGAATAAAAGTTAAATTATGGACACTGGCATCAGATATCTTGCTTTTAATTCTTATTCTGTAGCTGTGTAAACTTTAGCGTGTCTTGCATTCTGTGCCTCAGTTTACTCAGCTACATGTTCAGTCTTTGAATAGTGCCGACCTCATCAGTTTGGTGTTAAGATTTGATACGGTTTGACTGTTTCCCTACCAAGATCTCATTTTGAATCACAGTTCCTATAATCCCCATGTGTTTTGGGATGGACCCATGGGAGGTAATTAAATCATGGGGCTGTTACCCCGCATGCTGCTGTTATTGTAAGGATACCCAAAAATATAGAAGCAACTTTGGAACTGGGTAAGAGGCAGAGGTTGAAACAGTTTGGAAGGCTCAGAAGAAGACAGGAAAATGTCTTCCTGTTGTTGTTACGATAGTGAGTGAGCTCTTAGATCTCATGGTTTTAAAGGTGTTTGTTTTTTCCTGTTTGTTCTACACTTCCTGCTGCCATGCAAAGAAGGACATGCTTACTCACCATTTCACCATGATTGTAAGTTTCCTGAGGCCTTGCCAGCCACACTGAACTGTGAATCAATTAATCTTCTTTCCTTTATACGTTAGCTAGTCTTGGGTATGTCTTTATTAGCAGTGTGAGAATGTACTACTAATTAAATGAGGAAAACAAGCAAAGAGCATGTAATGCCAGGCAACATAAAAATATTTATTATCATTATTGCCATCAGTATTTTAATCATTGTTTTAAAAGCTATCTTACATAATACAAATTATGCTTTTCTATATTCATGATCCCAGGAAATCTGGGAACCCAGATTGGGTACCATTAAACCAATTTGATTCTAAAATTTTGGGTAGCTCTCAGATTCTGTGACTATACATGCCTTAAAGTGAAATAAATTACTCATGTCTTTTCCACATCCATACAACCCCTCATAGTTTGATTGGGTATAGCTGTTGGGGTGAAGCCCCCTACCCAGTATATGACAGCCATGGTTCAGTAAGAAGATAATCCCAAAATGATAGTCCCAGGATAAGCTAAATAAATACGTAAACTCTAGTGACATTATTTGTTTCTATTCATCACCTCAGGCCCTAGCTGTGTCCAGCATATAGTTGGCATCTATAAATACTGATTGATTGAATGAAGTAGCATGTGCCTTCAGAGATCTAGGAGAAATGACATAAACTGCTTAAGGTTTCTTCAAAAATGAGCTGGTATTTACATGGCTCCTGCACTTGCTTTGTTGCCTACAAGAAGATTGAGAAGGACAACTATGAGGCATGGCAAAAGAGGACTGTGAATAAACCATGGAGATTGCCATGAAAGCAGAGACATCTTAATATCTTTCAACGTCAAATGAAAACTAGAAGGTCTTGTAAGAACATCATTAGATTTCAAATTTTCCTGGTTAGGGAAATCCCACTCTGAATTTAGAAACTTAATCTACTCAGAGTTGTTATGAGAATTAAATTTGACAATATATATAAAGCCCTTATTGAAAACAGAGATGGCAAGCCCTTTGGGGTCTCGGTAGGAGTTACATTCTTTTTAAATTTTTGTTTTTATGCTTGTTTCCCTTCTATTTATTTTCAGAGCTTAATCAAGCAAGTTCAGAACTTGATAAATAAATGAATCAGTGCATAAATAAATAGATAGAGGTTGGATGGATAGGTACATGAATTAAAAAGTGTCTAAAATAAAGAGAACTATTCAAAGATTTTTTTTTATAATCATGTCACAGTGCAGAGAGAAGGTTTGATTAAAATAAGACTTAAGAGGTCTTTTAACTTTGCAAAATACTCAAGAATGAGCCTGTGTGCTTCTCTCATTTTCTCTTTGTGAATTTGTCCTGGTTTTATTCATTTTGATGCAGGCCTGCTATCAAATTGGTCTGAGTCCAGGTTACACCTGCCTCCTTTTGCACACAGCAGGAAACCACCCTCTCGTGATTTCCCTGCTGTTGAGAAGCTCCTGCTGTAGCTTACAAATCTAGCATAATCCAGATCAACATACTCATGCACGTGGAATAGTTCCAGTGATTGCAAAGCCAAGACTAGAATAACAACCCTTATGCGGGTGAAAAGCACAATTTCCTTGGAAACCAAAGTGACCTGGCTGTTACCAGACCTTCTCTGCTTATTGATCTCCTACCTATAATTGAACGTTGATCTCTTCCCATGAAGCCTTTGGAGTAATTCTTAAAAGCAATGTGTTAACCTTTCATACATGTATGAATATCATGCTTTCAATACGTATTTACTAGCATGCGTAGTTTATTGGGCCCATGTCAACATTTTAATCTAAAAAATTAAAATTTTAAGTCTCTCTGCTTGCTTGGAAATAATAAAAATCATATTTAATAATAGAAATAGAAATAGGACAATCAGTTCAATGACTGCATAAGCAAAACTTTATTATTATCACAATGTTTATTTCTTATACTAAAAATAATTGCTCTTTGCATATTACATTTTTCAGTTTTATGAAACACTTTTATTTATTTGCATGTAGGATTCTTACACATTTATAAAAGTTCTTGTAGTCTCTCTATTTTTGTTTTCATATAAGGAGGTAGTATCAAAGAGGCTTTATGAATTACTCAGAATGACTACTAGCAAATAACAACTAGGTTCAAAACAAGGTCTTCTGACTCTTAGTGCCGTGCTGGCTTCAGGGCTTCTTACTTCTCCATAATTTTCACCATTTTGAAGGCTGGGGCACCTCTACCAAATCATTGCTGCCTTCATTCCAACACCTGATACTGTGTCTCTCAAGTATGCAATATACAGAAAACTGTGGGCTTTTGGAGTCTATGAGGCCTGTTTGGAATCCTGTCAGGTACAATTTACTCTCCAGGCAGACTTGTTCTTAAATGACCTGAGCCTCTGGTCCTTTATCTGTAAGATATAAGCAAGAAAGTAAACACAAACACACACACACACACACACACACACACACACACACATATGTATATACACATACATATATACATATGTACATATCTATTGTAGATAGATAGATATATACATGTGTAAATTAAGTATCATAGACATTTATATGTATGTACATATGTATATATCTATGGTAAGTATGTATAAAGGTATACAAACACTTTGGTATCACTCCTGCGCCAATGTGGAGGGTACACTACAAACATCTGTAGCCTTTATTATCTATGTGTCTTTTTCTTACAAAGTGAGGGCAGTAAGCCCTAAACGTTATCATCATTTTTAAGTTCTATGATACTAGTTTTCTTCTGTGTTGTTTCCACATGAAAGAATAGGAATTTGCATAAACCGACAAGTCCAAGGTCAGAGAGTTGGTTAGTGCTGAAGTTGAAGCCAGACCTCCCAATAATCACTTCTGTTTCCCAGCCCACTGCCCTTTGACCAGTGCTATAGGAGAGACACCTATCCATTCTGAATCAAGCCTGTATCATTTACAAGTTTACTTCAAGCCTCATTGAAAAACCAGCGGTCCAGACGTGATTAAATGAGTGATGGTAGCACTGTTAACTCATGACTTTTATATTTCTTTCTATTTCCTTTCAGCTGACTTGTCTGTGCAACCCGATTCCAAGATTGCAAAGGCAGTGATGATTTTTCTCAAAAGCCATTTCTTGAGAATTTTAAAGCTTTCTGGGCTGAATGACATAGCCATCTCCCAGAAACACTGTAGCAAGTTTTCTCCATGTATTCATGTGTCTTCATTTGTCCCTTTCATATGTAAGATACTTTGAGAGGAGGGAAGGAAATTGTGTTTTTTTTTTTTTTGAGAGATTATTGTTTCCTAGGAAGTACCACAGCATGGAGGTATTGTGGAAAGTTCAGTGTCTAATATATAAATGCTGCACTTAGTATGCACTGCTCACAGTCTGTTATCTACCTATTTAAACAAACATGGTCATCGATGAATGTATACTAAAGAGTCTTCTTGACTATTGCCATCCACATTGACACCTGCAATCAGTGCTGACTCAACCACTTTATATGCTCTTGGAGTGGTTAACTATAGGCATGGCATATCATCATTGCAGTTCACTGAGCAAAATGGTTTAAACTCTGCACACATTCAGCACATCTATTCCCACTTACTTACAATGTCTGACATTCAGCAACCCTTTTCATCCCTGATTAAACTTCACAGCTGCCTTCAGTGTAGTTTTATCTTTGTACACCCTGTCCACCCACCAGTGCTACTGCCCAGTAGTGCCTACCCACCACTGAGTCTTACTTTGTCACTTTCACAGAACTCAAAAGACTAAATAAGTGAAAAAGTCTTTTGAGTGAGGTTTCCTTCCCTTTTGTTTTCTGCACTCACACTTCTTTCTTCTTTTATCTCTACCTGCCCTATCTATCCTCCATTTTCTGTGATTTATTATTATTATAATTAGCAGCCGCATTAGTAGTAGTAGTAGTGATGATAGTAGTAGTGGTAATATTGAAATTTGCTTTCTCATGTTCTTAGTTCAAATCTTACTCTATTACTGTTTGGTTATGTAAACTAGTACTTCACCTAAACCAGTATATCTTGCTCGGAAAAATAGGAATGATGCTTATCTCAAAAAAACTATTTTTAAGGATAAATGGAAACATAAATTCTTATTAGGACAGTTTTTGACACACAGTAATATTTCAATAAAAGGAAGCGATTGTTATCACTGGTGTCATCATTTTTCTCTATAACTCAAGTATTCTCAGGAGAAACATTCTTGCAATTCTGAATTCAAGGCAATTTGAAGCATCACTGAAATACCTTTGCTGACTCTGTATTAGGAAACCTGTTGACAACAGATTTGGAGGCTCAGGATTGAAACATTAAAGAACTGAATTAAAAACAGAAAAAAAGACTGGCATGATTATGGTGACATATTATTTGTTCCTAAAGACAACAAAATATATATCCTAGGGAAAAAAATCCACCAAAATATTTAGAGACTTCACAAGAGAATTAAGTTGAAGCTTTTTTACTACTTCACATTCTCTATTTTTCTACATTAATCTTCTGCAGTTTTCATGTATTTTGACTAAATAATGCCACATCATAATTTAAACTAAATTTGATGATGAACATTAGAAAACCAAATAGTAAGATTTCTACTATCAGGCTACTTTTATTTTTATTTTGAATTAGTCTAAACGCTATAAAATATTACTTATGATAACCTGTGCACCTCACTTTTGACCAAACATTTAATTTTAGACCAAAACATTTAATTTTAAACCTCATTTTAGAGCTTATCGTCTGTCTGACCTTGGGCATATCACTGCCAACACCTATAAAGCCGCAGGTGTTCTTCAGGTGACATTTTGCCAACAAATGAATCAGCCAGATAGACAAAAGCTAAAAGTTTTTATTAGAATCATATCATTAGAGATAACCATTTCTTGCAGCTCTCTTTGTCTACGAGTAATCATATAGAAGCAAAAGCTGAGATATTTTTTGATTAACTCAAAATAATAGAAGAAAATCTCACTGCACACTCATGAATTACTAAACTATAACATCCTCTGATACACATAGACACCTCATTTTTTTTAAGTTCCAACGTACACGTGCAGAATGTGCAGGGTTTTTACATAGGTAAACATGTACCATGGTGATTTGCTGCACTCATTCAACCATCACCTAGCTATTAAGCCCAACATGCATTCACTATTTTTCCTGACGTTCTCCCTCCCCAATCACCACCCCACTGAAAGGCCCTAATGTGTGTTGTTCCTCTCCTTGTGTCCATGAGTACTCATTTTTAAGCTCCCACTTATAAGTAGAAACATGCAGTGTTTGGTTTTCTGTGTCTGCGTTAGTTTGCTGAGGATAATGGCTTCTAGCTCCAACCATGTTCCTGAATATGATATGTTCTTGTTTCTTTTTATGGCCGCATAGTATTCCATTGTGTATATGTATCACATTTTCTTTATACAGTCTATCACCGATGGGCATTTGGGTTGATTCCATTTCTTTGCTGTTGTGAATCCATTGTGAATAGTGGTGCAATGAACACACTTGTGCCTGTATCTTTAGAATAGAATGATTTCTGTTCCTTTGGGTATATACCCAGTAATGGGATTGCTGCATCAAATGGAATTTCTGGTTCTAGGTTTTGAAGGAATCACCACACCGTCTTCCACAATAATTTAATTTGCATTCCCACCAACAGTGTAAAAGCAATCATATTTTTCCACAACCTAGCCAACATCTGTTGTTTCTTGATTTTTTAATAATCACCATTGTGACTGGCATCTCATTTTGGTTTTGATTTGCATTTATCTAATGATCAGTGATGTTAAGCTTTATTTCATATGTTTGTGGGCTGCATAAATGTCTTCTTTTGAGAAATGTCTGTTCATGCCCTTTGTTCACTTTTTAATGGGTTCCCCTCCCCGCCGCCCTTATAAATTTAAGTTCCTTGTAGACTCTGGTATTAGTCCTTTGTCAGATATATAGATCACAAAAAGTTTCTTCCATTCTGTAGGCTGTCTGTTCACTCTGATGATAGTTTACTTTGCTGTGCAGAAGCTTGATAGTTTTATTAGATTCCCTTTGTCAATTTTTGCTTTTGTTGCAATTGATTTTGATATTTTCATCATGAAATCTTTGCCCATGACATCCTGAATCATATTGCCTAGATTTTCTTCTAGGGCTTTTATAGTTTTTGATTTTACATTTAAGTATTTAATTCATATTCAGTCAATTTTTGTATAAGATGTAAGGAAGGGTCCAGTTTTAATTATCTGCATATGGCTAGCCAGTTATGCTAGCACTATTTATTAAATAGAGAATACTTTCTCATTGCTTGTTTTTGTCCAGTTTGTCAAAGATCAGATCGTTGTAGATGTGTGATCTTATTTATGAGTTCTCTATTCTGTTCTGTATAAAGATACTTGGGAGATAGAAAGTCCAGCAAACAGAAAATAAGAATTCCAGAAAAACATTGGGAAAAGTCAAATCCTAAAGATGAAATAATTAATACTTCAAACCTGGAAAATAAAAGCAGGAGTCTATAGGTAATAAAAACACTAAAGATTACATAAACAAGGAGAAAACTGAACACAAGCAAAGAAAATGGGGTCACAAAGCAATGCTGAGCCAATAAATGTTCATATGCATTCAGATATCCAAATAAATATTGCCTATAGTAATATGTGTTTGGTGATGGTAGTAGTAGATGCTTTTTGTTTCTTTTATTCCATTTGTTCTAGAGAAATTAGCATTTACTGAGCACTTATACTTTGGCATTACAGTAACATGTATGACTATTTTAATTCTCATAACAACACTATAGTACAATTACTATAATTATCTTTATATTATATGAATATTTTTAAAAAGAAAAGAAAGAAAGGTTAAGCCATTACTTAACAAAAGCATGTTAACAAGTAGAAGCGTACAAAATTCAATCCTAGATTTCTGGCTTCAAGCCCCCATCTTAGCTGCTAGGATATAGTATGATACTAGTTAACACAGACAAGGATTACTAAATTCTCATGTTTGTAGTTGTCAGTGTGTTAAACAGTTAAACATTATGTTAAGTGAAATAAGTATGAAAAAGGAATCAAATATTTGATTCCATTTATATGAAAGGTCCAGAACAGCAAAGCACAGAGACACAAAGATTAGTGGTTGTCCGAGGAGATTAGTGGTTGTCTGACGCTGGGGGTGTGGGGTAGAGTGGTATAGGGGGGTGAGGGTTAAAGAATATGGGGTTGCTTTTTGGAATAATGAAAATATTCTGTAATTGTTTCTGATAGTAGAAACACAACTCTGTTAATAGACTAAGAGCCACTGAATTACACTCTGAAAGAGTAATGTGTATGGTGTGTGAATTAGAGCCAAATAAAGCTATTCAGGTAACATTCATGCACAGCATTGGAAAAGATAATATATATATGATAATATATATTATATTTAATATAATATATATTATATTTGATAATATATATTATATTTAATATATCTATAATATAATAAAACAATATATAATCTATCTTTTATACTTATCTTTATAATATAATATATATATCTTTAAAATATATATCTTTAATATAGTATATATTATCTTTCATGTATCTATAATATAATAATATAATATATATATCTAAATATATATATATAAATCTTTCAAACATTTAGAGAGGAAAAATTCTAGTAATCTTATAGAAAGCTTGAAACAAACAAATTATAAGTAAAAGGATCATTAAAAATAAATAATAAGACAAAAAGTATAGTATATATTTCATTTCAGTAACTAGACAGATTAAATTCCCTTGTTAAAACTAGAAATTTTTAGAAAAGCTTAAAAAATCTAGCTATGTTTTATTTGACATAGATATTGACCAAATATCTCACAAGAGATTTGAACAGATGAAGAAATATTCAAGATAAATATTAAGCTAAATAAATTAACTATAGCAATGGTATTATTATACTAATTTAAATGGATACAAGAAGTGTTAAGACAAGTCTATTATTTAATGATAAGTGGAAACATCCATCCAGAGTATGTAATAGCTGTAAACATTTATGCACTTCATTTTATCTTGGGAAAGACAAAAAATAAATCAAAGCAATAAAATTAGAATAATAATTATGATCAGATGCTTATCATCATTATAATGAGACCCTAACCCCTAAACATTCCAGTAGAAAAGGGTGGGATTGGTGAGCATGAGGGACTTTATATAGTGTGTACTTGGAAGACCTCTGATGAACTGCAATTAAGCTGAGATCCTAAAGAAATATTGGGAGGAAACACAGAAATGTCTAGCTCATAAACATTGGGACAAGTGCCCTGAGGAAGAAAAGAGCTGCTATTTTAAAGAGTGAAAGATAAAGTTGGTGTGGCTAGCCAAGAAGACATAATAAAGGGATTGATGAGACTAAGAGCAGGTCGTTAAGGGGACTGCAGGCAAACACTTAAGAAATTCCAATATCATGCTATTTGCTATGGTAAGTCATGAGAGCATCTTAAGTAGGATTTTAAGTATGCCGTGATTAACTTGGAGATCAGAAAGATCATAGTGGTTTACAAAGACCCTGGATTGCAGAAGTACATTTAGCACAAGCATTTGGAGACAAATGCAATACATGATAGTGGCGACCCTTCAGGATGGTTGCTAGGTAGGGAGATAATGGTGAGAGGCGGGATTCAACACAGACTCTGAAGATAGCATCTACGGAATTTATTGATGTTTTGGTCATGACATAGAAGTCAGAGGAGATTTTTCAGCCAATGTACTGTGTTCAGCCTCTGTCATGGGTATTGGGTACTGAAGGAGAGTTCACTGAGCCTTGCCTTTTGCTTGAACTCTGTGCATATCAAGCTTGTTTCCAGGGTTGCTCAGCTTAACATGGTATGGACTTCCAACTTCACTCTCTCATTTCTTTTCAATATTAGTCAAGGGGAATATAAGGAGACATACAGTTATTCTTGTCTGGTCTTCAACTGCTTTGTTTTTCCTTTGGGGATCCTCCTCCCTAGAGAAAGCCATGCAGCATCACCAATCTACATAGTCCTACTCTTTGCATCTTTATTGTAAAGTCCTCATTTAATGAGAGAAAAATCCTGTAGATTAATGAAGAGCATGAGCTATCTTTTAGCAGCAGAACCTAAGAAACAAGCAGCTCCTCTGTTTACTGTGATATGAAACCTATGACTTTAAGTTAGGATAAGAGACTGAGAGAAGTGTTTATCTTCCTCCAGTGTTACAGATTATTTCTGTGCAGACATAAGATATAGTTACATACATGCATTTAATTATTCTTGATTCTGGCAATAACTATTTTATGCATTTCCTTTCTTTCCTTTTTTAATGTAATACATTTCCATTTTAAATCTCACAAACATATTCTATTGAGAAAATGAGAAATACTGAGTCAAAATCTGCACTGAGGTTTCTGTAGGAAAAAAAATCACACACAAAGTTGATTGTGGTATTCAACAAGGAGTCTCATGTAGCATCTAAAATAAAGGCTGGCTTGATACAAAACAAACACAAAAAATAATAATAAGTTGCTTAGAATCTGCTAAAATTATTCTCTGCATTAATTAAGAATCAACACACTAGCCAAATTTGGAAAAGACAACAAAGTTTAAAATACATTTCATTTCTTGATTTTTAATTAAAAACAATTATTCATTCAGTGTGAGACAAGCAAATACAAAATCTATTTTTAATTAAAACCAACTCAAATGCATTTTTGTAAAAGTGGACTGGCTTTGAAAAAAGGACTGAATTTTAAATAGACAAACTAAATGAAACATGCTATTACTCTTCTGGTGATAAAATATAAAACTTACTATAAGGAACCAAGTTTTTAAAAATATGTTTTTCTTAAAACTTCCATGTATATTTTCATTTGTGAATACTCTTTCCACAAGGAATATCTGATATTTGATATTCCACGAGATAGTTTTAGTTGATGCAATCTTCTCTGTATCTCACTAGATTCTTATAACAATCTTGTGAATTACATTAGAAAGTCTCTTTGTCTTCTTTTACTTAAAACTGATTTGTCCAAGGTTAACACAGCATGTGAGTGGCATAGACAGGATATTAATCTTGTAATCCTGTGGGTTTTTCCCCTTCTAATTTCCTTACGCTTGGCATGATACAATAACATAGGATGTACCCTGGATTTTTTTAGGACACTTATACAAAGGGTGCCACTGTTTCCACTTGAATTATTCAGTCATATGTATACTTGAAGTCACATTTTAAGTTAGAAATTATGGTAATTATAATAAATTACTAACTCCATTGCTTTTCCAAAATCATAAACAACTACAAAGTTTCCTGCAGTATTGAGCAATCAAAGATAGAGGGAACTCTGTTCTAAAAAAAAAGAGAAAAATAGGGGAACTTATAAACAAATGTCATCCATTTCAGTTGGTCATTGGCTTCTCCTGTTTTACTTGGAGAAATGCTCTCTCTACACAATTCTTCAGCAAAGGCTAAAATTTAACATATCAGCAACTTGATGTAATAGCTGTAACTTTTGAATAATCATCCTGTCACCCATCTCCTTGATTCTAGAATGCTAGAAATATTAACCAAAATTTAATTTACACATCAAAATTCTTGTTCGGAATAGTTTAATATTTAATTCTATCAATTTGAAAAGATTAATATTTATAATAATCTGCTTTATCTTGAAATCAAATCCATTGTGTTCTGAGGACATTTGGTTGTATTTAATATGCTCTGTGAAGGACACAGATTAAATCCCCAATGTGTGGCATTAAACATTATAAAAGTGGCCTATATTCCTGTGAAAGAAGAATCCCCAGTTGTGATGTTATTAAAAGAATAGCAATTTACAAATGCAATGCTGTTATCTGGAGAGACATGGAGTAAATGCATAAGATGTGGCTTCCACTGAGCATAAGGTATAAAATCAGGCTACCTTTTGAACCTGTGCTTGAAAAGCAAGGACTCTTATTGCTCATCCATTCTGTGGATGAGAAGAAGCCTAGCAATTTGAGAGTGTGAGATCACATGAGGCTTTGCAAAATGGGGAGCCATTAAGAACAATGACTGGACATCAGTCTCTTGCTCTTTGTGACAATAACTCTCTGAATATCTTCACCAGGTCTTCCCAGAATACCTTACGCTTCAGTATTTGTTTGGTTTCCATCACTTCTCTTGGAGATTCTCAGCATAGACAAAAAAATATTTGTCCATTTTTTGGAACTCAAAAGATATTTTTTGAATGAATGACATCTGAGTGAGCAGATCAAATGTCCTAAGATCTTTTTAAGACTAAAATTACATTAATATCCGTTTCATCTCTATCACTGAATAGCAATCAAGAACACTATGAATTTAACCTTGCTGCACCTCAGTTTTCTTGCCTACCATGATTAAGGTAATAATACCTCACTCAGGGACTTATTCTATTTTGAAAACGTCGTTTATAAAAGTCCCTAGATCAGTGCCTGACACATATAGGATACACAGTATGTATGGATTTCTCTTTTGCTTTCAAAGGACTACTAGAGCCAGTCCAGGCTGTGAGGGTCTGAGGGTGGCAGAGAATGGACCCACAAAGTGAGGAGGGGATGGCAAAGCAAACTGAGGGCAACTTGATGGCCTGAAGTTACGGCTGCAGTGTCTCTAGGCAGGACCTGATTGTGCCATGGCGAATCACTGAAGAAGCTGTTTGGAGTAATTAAAGAAATCTTGGCTTATAAAACTCAAACTTGAATATCAGAGAATGCCAGTTAACCGCTGGACTTCTGGTGATCATGATCTATGGTAAAGAATGTTATTAGGCAAAACTGGAATAGCATATTGATGTCACATTTTGAGGGGTCTTGGACGAATGATACAATTCTTCAATTATTCATGGTCAATAATAGGGAACTGATGATATTTCTAAAAAGCACAGTGAAACAATTTGAGAATGCAAAGGTTGATTTCATTTCAGTGTGGAAGTGATAAATTAGTGGTTGGAAAGATTAGAGTCAGGAAGGCCAATGATGATTGTGTTTAAAAACATCAGTCTCCCTACAAAATAACATCTTCTTGAAGCCACGTCCCTGTCTCATATATGCAACACAAGTCTCTTTTCTCTTGAACATAATTTTGATTTGTAATATAGATGAAATTGGGAAAAACATTGTAAACCCAACTAGTGACTGTATAATGCATGTCACTTCCTTGAGGATTTTCTGTATCTTTAAAAAATATATATTCCTAGAATAGCTACCATACCTTACAGTTCTTCAAGTTATTTTTTCCTGATAACTTTTATCTTCCTTTGCCTATTGAGCTCATTTCATTTAATGAGCTATTGTTTGAAGTGTTATTTATTGAGCACTTCTCAACTATGAAGCGCACTTACTAAACATTTCGCATATAATACCACATTTAATCTCACAACACATCTCTGGGTCTTGCTTCCATGTTAGAGACAAGGACACCAAGACTGAAATTTTAGTCAACTTTGCCAAGGTCAAATATACTCTACAAGTCATTGGCAAGAGGGTAAAGCCCATATTCTGTGCAGAACAAAAATCTATAGTATCTTTCTTCTTGAAGTCTGACCTGACTCAGAAAAATAAAGAAAATTATCTTTGAAGTCAGAAAGATTCCAGTTTGAATATTCTGTCTCTCTCTCTCTCTCTCTCTGTCACACACTCACATACACACACACACACACAAACACACATGCACACAATCTTTCTATTATAAGATCATTTGCCTAAACTCTTGGCACCCTTATTAGTAAAATGAAATTAATAGTATCGACCTATTAAAGCTTAGGCTGAACTTTCCCTAAAATAGCAGTTGTAGAACAATCAGCTGGGTGGTTCCAAAATGCCAAGTTCCTTTCTCAGTTCTATACCTCCTTTGCACAAACTCCATCATATTTCAGTGATTTGTTAACAGGTGTGCCTTCTCTGGTCTGGTCAACTGTTCATACCAAGAGGGTAAGAAAGTTTTCCCATTAATGTTTGTGCCCCAAGTCCTGATTCAACTTGGAATGTAGGAGATGGGCAGTCATTTAATGCACATTTGAGTAAGTAGGCAAAGGCATGGAGTGCCCTCTTCCGCTTCAATCACTTCTCCTAAATTCTGTTGGAAACAATAAGGCATCCTGTGTAGAATTTTAGAGAAGAGTCCTGCTCTGTGTGTGTGTGTGTGTGTGTGTGTGTGTGAGTGTGTGTGTGTGTGAGTGTGTGAGTGAGTGTGTATGTGAGAGAGAGTGTGTGTGTGTGTGTGTGTGTGAGAGAGAGAGTGTGTGTGTGAGTGTGTGTGTGTGTGTGTGTGTGTGTGTACGCACCTGGATGTAGCAAAGAGAGGATGGGAAACTATCTCCAGCCATGCTATAATATGATGCATAAACCAAATTACAGAAAATACAAATAGAGATTTCCTGTGGAAAACAGAAAGAATGGAATATGATAACCAAGAGGGCTAGGGAAGCACCAATTAGTCTCTACACTCCCGGGTTACCATGGCAAAGAGTAAAACACAGTAAGCTGCATAATTATTATTATCAGGAAGAAAGACACCTACTTAAATTTTTCCTGGCATCTAATTATAAAAACATGTCATAAAAGGGGCTGTCAGATGCAGACCTCAGAGGAACATAAGTGTAGAGAAGTAAAGGCTCGGAGCATCACAGTACATCTGTGAGAATCGCTGTGTACCAAGTGCAGTCCCTCTGTAATCCCCACGTTAAACTTTTTTTTTGGCACATGAGACATTTAACATATCTACCTCCAACTCACATACACTTCCTCCAGCATGGGATCCACTTAGAATTTTTTTTTCCTTTCCTGTACTAACCTGGCAAGGGGTTCGACCATGCCTGACCAGTGTTTCCACTCAAGGACCCAGCATTCCTGGCCTGTTCAGAGTGACAAAATTCTCATTCTCATATTCAGCTCTTCGTGCCCAAAACTCAACACAGTGCATGTCACAGAGCAGGTGCTCAGGAAATGTAGAGAATATGAAATTGAGGAGTGTCATCTTGTTAAACAACTGAAATAGGGTAGGACCTCATAAAAGAGGCATAGTACTATCTAATGGACAATATACTTCTGTCATGATTTCACTATCAAAGAATGAGTGTCAACTTAGACTTCAACGAGCACATTTGTCCTGATTCAAAAGAGGAAATTGCTCTTCATTCTGCTAAAGAATAAACTTCAGTTCCTTGGCCCTGTAGTTAAATCCCTGCATAAGAATACTAACTTAAAACCATAGTCTCAACAGTATCCGCATTTTAAGGATCACACTCTCGTCCATATCCATAAAGGAATAGTTTGACATGGATCACTAATATACGTCTAACTATTTAATAATTATGTACCAGAATCACTATGTTAATATAGTTCCTGTACATTACAATGTTTTGGACCCAAAATCTCTGTTTTTTTCTCCTTTCACTTTGTGTCTGCTCCATCATCCACAACTCTAGATGTAACAGATTGATTGCTAACAAATTTTTATTTCTCTTTGCTTTTTATACCATCTGTTCCCACAGCCTTGAAAGATCTTTAGTTGTTTTATTGTCCAGTATCTTGAAGACATTTAAAATGTCACCTCCTATATGAAGACTTCCTTGGTCTTTTGTTTGAATTAATAAGTCCTCTGGACTTTCAGAAGCATTTTGCTTAGGTTACATTCTTATTTCAATATGCTTAATCTGTTTGTTCTCCTAAATTTAAAACTCTTAAATTGTTAAAGACAAAGACCAAGATTTTAAAAGAAAAAAAGCTTTCTGACTTCTTTGTGAACTCAGATACACACACACACACTCACACACACTATACACACACACATAAATGCATACATATATACGATGATGTATATTATACATATAATGTACACACACACACACACACACACACACACACATATTATACTCTTCACCCATGTGTTTCTTTGAGTTTCCAGTGTTACACTACCATAATTTCTAACCTAAATTCAATAGTAAATCTTGCTCTTTTCTTCTGCAGTCTCTTGCATTGATGTAATTTTTGTTATATATGCATTGAAACTATTTTTTAAACTATTTGGAGTTAAAGCAATGGTGTGTTTTCATATCATCTTGTTTGCTATTTCTAACCATCTTTTAAAGAAGTGAGAAAAGGTGAGAAACTCCATTTGACAAGAAAACAGAATCTTTAAGAAGCAGACCTGCTGATAATCACAGGGCTGGCAAAAGGTAAGCCTGGGTACAAACAACATTTAGTGGCATAAAATGTAGTTGATTTGTGTGCAAAAGTTCTGCAGGGAATAGCTGGAGGAAAGTGGGATATTTATTATCAATAAAAACAATGCGGCCTCCCACTGGAGATATATTCATCCATTGTTAAATTTTGGTTTTGAATGACCCCAAAGCTCTTTAAATGACTGATGAAGACATTTTCTATGACTAATTTTTATGAGACTTAAGTAAGTTAATGGGCCTGAAGTCTAAGAAAAATTGCAAACATGTTCTCTTTTCCTCACGTTAATTGTGAGAAGCAGTTGGCTTAAACTTAGAATAAATAACTGGACTGTGGTCTGAGATACTCCACTAACCTATTGTGTTATGTAAGGTAGATTACTCAACCTTTCTGGAATTGAGTTCCCTTGTTAAAAACAGGGAAGTTGGAGAGCTGTTCCCTGACATCCTGTCCAACTTTGAAAGCTCATATAATTCCATTATTCCATTCTACTAATGAAGTAGGGGTGTTAGCTGAGAAGTGACTTATTTTTCTTCAAAATGACTCATTTTTCCCAATAAATGATTTATCTAATCTAGTTCCCAGGAAGAATATTTATTTTAGTCTGATGATGTACGGTATGCATTTTTCCAGTAATACAAGTTTCAGTAGTTAATGAGCCGTGACTATTTCTAAGTGTGATATATCTGTCTTTCCTCAGCTTCAGTGGAAGAGCACCTTGCTGTAATTGCCTTAAAAGGGAGGCTGTCCACCACTTTTCATTTCAGGAAATTTCCTTAAGCCTCAAATTCTGAAAGGATTTGGCTCAAAATTAGAGGTACTTGTAATTGTATGTGTCACTTTTGACTCACAGCTGATCCCAATATGAAACCCTATTCCTATTTATATTAAATGATGAGAAACATTGTATGCTTCAAACTTTGGGCTTGTAACTCACATCCATGCACACACAAATTTTGTAGCTCTCCACCCATAAAATAGGACACTATGTGGTCCAATAAGGCCCCAGGTTAGGACAAGACATGACATGAATAATCTTTCTCTAACCTGCTTTTTTTTTTTTTTTTTCAACTGTTTCCTTCTCCATCTCTCTTGTGATCTCTCTTTTTTGGATAATGCTTTCCTTCTTTGCGCTCAGTGAGATATTTGACTTTTCTGGCATGATTATAGGCTCTTTGTCCTAGAACAGGTTTATTTTCCTGTTCGCTCCTTACAGCTTGTAATTGAAGTTATCGTTGGAACTGGTCAGCCCGGCTAGCTTCATGCTGGATTTATTCCATATCCCTATGAAAGAGGATTTGGTGACTACAGGACCGAAGGCGCTTAATCCAAATTGTCTGAGTAAATGAGATAATATATCTGACAACACTTGTAAACTACAGAAAATTAGGAAAATGTTACTAGATTTGCAAAATGGTCTTTGATGTTACTAAATGTATGCATATATATGTGCGTGAGTATGTAAGTGTGCATATGTGTGTATGCACATTAATACATATGTGCATGCTTATATAGATGCATGTGCATGCACATACATGCACATAATATGTGTGTATGCACCTTAATACATATGTGTATGCTTATATAGATGCATGTGCATGCACATATATGCACATGGCTATGCCTAGCAATGCTGTATATCTATATTTATGTGGAAATATGTGTGTATGTGTATGTATTAGGTATGTATTTGTATGTGTATGCTCTATGTATGTATTATATGTGCATATTTGTATCTGTATATGCTACATATGTATGTATTATGTATCCATGTGTTTATATGTATTTGCTATATGTCTGTATCATAAATTTAAGTCCGTTTATTGGCACTCTCTTTGCTGAACAGTAACTACTGCCCTATTTAACTTCATTCTTAACTAATATTAGCACAGGTTTATTCTGTTTTGATTTCCTGTCTCAGCTTATTTCTTTCCCCAGAGGTGCAACTACATGGTTTCTTCATTGAGACATGACCATTTCCTGGTTTCTAAGATAAATCCTGATAGAGGGCATGCAGGCTTTTTAAAGCACTCTGTTCTCACACTCTGGGAGAGACAATTTGGTGTCTCTCAGAACACTTGGTTAGCTCCAGGCCCCGTTTAGATGCCTGATTTTTGCCTTGTCATTTCATATTTCCAAATCTCTAACTCGGTTCTCCTTAACATCAGAATTTTTCTCTTGCCAGCCCAACCCCTGCCTTTGGCTAGATCTCAGCGCTGCACAAGAACCATGGTTCTACCAACTGCCTGCATTGCCTTGGGTATCATCAACTTGGGGTTTCCCAATTGAGCTCTGACTTCCTGCTAGAACACTCCATTGTCTCATGTGAAACTTTTTTGCAATTTTTAAATCTCATTTGTGATTTAACCCTTCAGATAGCAGTGACCAGAAGTGACTATTAGGTTGGTGCAAGAGTAACTGCAGTTTTTGTCATTACTTTCTTTGACAAATCTGCAATTACTGTTGCACCAACTGCATATTTGTTTGCCCCTAGTGGATATATTTTAAGACTTTCTGCAAACAGCAAACAATAGCAAGAGAGGTGAAACTGTTGTTTGTTATGATTTACTTCTAACCCACAACCGCACATAGGTGAGAAGATATCACTCTTGGGATCATTGACATTCTTGTGTTAATCGAAAGAGCAAAAAAATTTAAAAATTGGAGAGGACGCAAAAATAGAAATTGCTTCAGGTATGGGTTAAAGATGTAAATTGTGTATTTACTTGAATATTTAAATAAGACTGAAAGTGTAATAATTTGATATTTCCATTTTTCTAGAAATGTCTAAATTATATCTTGGAGATTTCTTCAGTCACATTATTCTATTGCTCAGCATACTTCCTTTTAGCCTTATCTGCTAAAGCGTACTAACTGCAAAGTGGTTGCCCTACCTTAGAAAATTAGACTAGAATCTCAAATATGATTGTTTACTTTTACTTTCAACACTCTACATGTGTTGCCGGTGATTAGCACAAGTGGTAACCAAGCTACATTTCCTAAACATGAAATTCCCCTGTGCTCCTTAGAAAAATCAGAAAAGAAAATGAACTCTTAATAACAAATATGAGTTAGAAAACACAAAGATTTGGCATTGAAATGAAAGCCTGAAAACCTTACAAAATAATTTAAAATGTTTTAAAAAACAAGCATGCAATTCCAACATTATAATATTGTGAAAAGTATTTTAACACCAGAATTTAAAGAGGTGCTTCTCCTCTGCATCTAAATTATTGGGCTAACCCAGGGAAGCCCACAGAACCCCTCTAAACTTCAGTTGCTTCAACGACACATTTGGAATGATCATAGATACCTTTTCTCAAAATAGGGACGGTCTCAGCCAATCTTGTATGCTTTCACATCTGATTATGCAATTTCTACCTAATCCTTGTTGTCAGAGGAAAAGCCTAAATAGAAAGATGAGAAACTTGTTTTCTACAGAAGTGTAAGTCAAACTCTGATATGCTCAATTAGGATGCACATACGCACACTTTTCTCATTGCCACAATCTGGGCACACTTAGCCATCAGGTGTGTTGGAATCCAACCACGCACATTAGAAATAGGGAAGTAAATACAGGAAGTACAGAGCTATGTTTTTCTTTTCTCTATTTCACATTCGGGCTCATCTTTAATATCTCATGTACTCACTTAGCCAGTCTTCTCTTGTCCCCAACTCATCACCCCCAAAGCCCCTACATCCACATGTCATCATTTATTCTTGAGAAATAAAAATGAAGTCCTAAGCCTCCCAAACAGATGAAGAGATCCCTCTCTTGGCCAAGGGAACTCCGCACAGAAGGTCTGACATGCCTTACTATACCAGCCCCTTCGCTAACCAGCATTAGACTTTTTTTCCTAAGGGTTAAACAGAAAGTAGCTTTTGTTTGTTTGTTTGTCTTTCCATTCTCCCCTCCTTTTTTGTGGTTTTGACAAACAGCTGTCAGCATTTTTATGACAAAGGACCACCAGCTGTGGACTAGTTCGGGCTGGTTCAAAGAGGCTGCACACAGGACCCCTCTGTATACTCTGCTTCACCTTTAGGAATATAAAGCATGATTTTAATACATTTAAATGTTAAGTCTCCAACCCAGAGTGAATATGGGACATAAGTAACGTCACTGTTTGATTACTCTGCGTGTGTGCTCCTGCTTTGTGAATACCATAGCTCCTCCTGTAATCTGTTGAATATGTACTTAGCCAGCTCATTCTATGTAAACACCTGTCTCTTCTTTTCCAGAGTGCTTTCAGTTTCTATCAGAGGCTATACCTCCCAGCCTGCAGGTTGGCCAGCATGTAGGACGCAACTTCTTGTAAGAAATAAAGCTCTCCACTCCAAATTCATAAACCACCTTATTCTTCAATTGACATTATTAGTTCCCTGAACACAAAGTTTCTTTGTCTGGCTAAATTTTCACATTTTGGGGGTAGGTTACCTCCTCTGTATGGTCTCATAACAATGTATATACCTACCGCTACAATGTCTCTTAACCTATTTTATTATACTCACTGGCATTTTCTTATCTCTATTAGTAAAATGTAAGCTGTTTATGGGCATAGCGTATGTCCTGTTCACTATTTTAAGTGCCTTATAAAGTAATATAACCACTATGTGTCATTGTCTCTGCCTGACTTACATCGAAGTTTGATCCCCAGTGTAGTGGTGTTGAGAGGTGGAGCCTAATGGGACGTGTTTGAGTTATGGGGGCAGATTCCTCATTAATGCTCTAATGAGGGTTGGTAAAAAGCATCTGGCTTCCTTAGCTTCTCTCTTTTCCTTGCGATTTCTTTTCACATGCCAACTCCCCTTCCACGTTCCACCATGAGTTCTTCCACTTTCTACCATGAGTTGAATAATCCTGAGGACCTTGCTAGATGCAGATGCTCAATTTTAAACTTTCCAGCTACCAGAATTGTAAGCCAATCATCTTTTTATTAGACTATCCAGTGCTGTGTATTCTGTTATAACAATAGTTAATGCACCAAGATATACGTACGTTGTAGTATTAAATAGCCAAATGTGGATTACATTGATGAATATACACACATACATACAGAGACACAGACTCACATACATAGTCCACATGCAATATGCAAAGAAATTATAGAAGTTATAATCAGCTTTGGCTCCACTGGTTGGAAAATTCCTTCACTGGTTGGAAAATCATGATCTCATATGAATCATCTTAATTTATGAACAGCTATAACTACAACAACTTTTATTTTTATGCTGGAAGCAAATATGCCTCCCAGTAGCATTGACAAATTAATTACAGTTCCACTATCTGTTGTCACACATGCAATGACTAGATCTTTTTCTACAGGATGACAACGAACAAGTGCAACTACATAACCCTTTATAATGTAGAAAGCATTTCTGACATATTATCATTTAATTACCCCAGCAACTTTAGGTGATAGACTTTATTCATATCAATATTATCAGTCAGAATCTAAAGGGGTGATAGAAATCAGGCCAGTTATTTTAAAAGAAAATATATATATATAATGATTGTTAAACAGGTTTTGAATATCAGGAAAGAAAGAAAGGAACAAGAATAAAAAGTTGAAATTATTAAAACTCAGAAGCTTGGAGGAGGCAACCCATAGATCTGGGAATAAGACTGCTGGTGGGGTATGTTGGCCAGCTAGTGCCGGTATCTCTAGGGGTAGGTAATATGGCTTGTTTTGTGAGTGTTAGAAACACTGCAAATTTGAATAAACTGCTCACCTCTTCATGAAGGACCATCGCACCAGTGAAGGTCACAAGCACAGGAAGCCATAACAGGCATGTGTAACAAACAGAAAGGGATTGCATCTTTCTCCTTTCTTCTGGTCTTCCTCCAGAAACCCCTATTGGCAGATGATAAAAATAAGCAATTTTCAAAACAGGAGTTTGGTTGACCAAGTCATAGCCCCAGCACCACAAAGCCGAGCATAAAATGGTGAGTCTGCTGTCCACAGACAGCATGCTAATAGCACACTAATAAGGTGTTTCAGAGCACTGGAGATCAGAGAGGTTCACCCAAAATTTCCCAATAAACTTGCAATCAGTAATGTACAACATAGACTTAGAGTTCTGTATTTTTTCTACACACAGTACAAAATAATTAGAACATTCCTCATTCACCCTCACATCAAGGAAAGTGGTGTGTGTGTGTGTGTGTGTGTGTGTGTTAGCAAACTATGGTATTTATGACAATATCTAACACTGACTAACAAAGAGAACTCTAGCAAGTTACATTACCTTTCTAAGCCTCGATTTCTGTACCTGCAGATGCACATAATTGAACAAGATTGTTTAGTGAATAAATAGTGAGTATCCACAATATGTAGGACACTGTGCTATGTGCTATGAATAAAATGATAAAAAGAACAACCAAGGTCACCCTATCCAGAGGTTATAATCTTGTAGGTGCAACAGGCATTAATTAAACAATGACTCAAAATATATGAAATAAATAGAATATGTGATTGCAACTGAGATAATTGCTGTGGTGCAAAATCCTAGGCCAAAAGAATCATGTAGAGCAAAGGAAACTCATTTGGTGGGAGGTCAAGGAAAACTTCCTGGGGAAGGAAAGTTTGAACTGAAATCTGTAGAGTAAGTATGAGGCGCCTAGATGAAAGCGTTGGGGAAAATGCAGGGCGGGAGTGGTACATTTCCATGTGGAAGGAGGAGCCAAAATCCTGTGGTAGGGAGAGAATGGTTCATTTTAAAACCTGAAAAAGGAACCATGGGGCTGGGTTGATGCATAGAAAGCAAGTGAGTGATCAAGAGTGGAGGATGATACGAGATGAGCCTGGAGAGAGAAGCAGCAGTCAGAACCTTGAGTTGATAAAGGGGACAGAGCTTTTTAAACTCCTGTGCTAATAAAATGTATATATGATTATGGCTCCTGGAATAAAAAAATACTGGACTTTTTACTATTTGCTATTTAGAAAGTGGGTTATTGGAACCAAAAGGAAAGATTGAAACTGATATCAGAATTATGAAAATTTGCAAAATCCATATGTATCTCCCCCAAATCAAAGTTGCGCCCCACCCTATGCATTAAGGAAGCCAAGGCTGTGCAGAGGGAAAAGAACACCAACACCTTCCCGTATGTGTACTTTCATCAGATATCTAAAATGTAATAATAATGTGAGCATAAAAGGTTTGATTGCTTGATCACAGCAGCTTGTTAATTAAAGGTGCAAAGAGGAGAATGATTAGAGAGGGGAAGTTTGCACCTGAGGGAGAAATAGGATTAGTTTGCCTGAGAAATCAGATTAGTGTTCCTGGCAGCAGGCCAATTGCAAAGAAAGCGTACAGAAGCTGCAGAGAAGTGAAATCTGTATCTTTCCAGGCCCTCTACAGGAGGACAGTCCTCCCTCTACATGTCCAAAAGCAGGGAAATAAAGCCTTGAAATAAAGTCACCTCTGACACTGACTTGCTTCCCCAATATTAAATGTATGTCTTGCTAATTGCTCTTGGTGGAGATAACTGTGTTTGGAATTTATTTGGCTCTGAAGCATGTGAGGTTTTAGAATCACTGTCATCACATGATTGATGAGGAAGGTTGGTTTCCACATCCTCTGTTGCAAAGACTGGAGCCTCATCTCATCTTTAGAGGCCCCTGGGTCTGCCTTACATCACAGTGGCCTTTGTTTCATTAAACTGAGCAACCTGGTTTCTGGAGGGGTGATTAGGAGAGAGATGATAAGGTGGGACAGCCTGAGAAGTCAGGAGTGCAATGATAAAATATAATGTGGGTACGACAGTCAAGAGGCAGTTTGGTGAATTGAAAAAGTGGAGCTTGGAAGCCAAACACACCTGAGTAGAACCTTGCTTTCTACAGGTAGAAGTCCTGTGACCTTGGGCAAATTAGCTTAACCTCCTTGAGCCTCAGATTACCCATTATAAAATAAGAAACATAAAACCTACCTTAAGGGGGCTCTAGAGAATTTTTAGATAATGTGGGCAAGCCATTCCTGGCATGGTGCTCTTGTTCAGTAAGAAAACGCTGTTGTTATCATAAAAAAGTGTTTTCACACATGTTCTTTCACCCTGCCTGAGACTGGCCCAGAAATCCCAGTCACCAAGGAATTTACAATTCTCATCGAAATACACTAACCACGTAGTGGGCATTTTGCCACCAATGTGTTGAGTAGGGCCACCTCCCAGGAAGACAGGAGACAGTTTCTGTTTCAGCTTTGATGATTTCATTCAATATTCCATTATTTCAGCCATCAGTTGACACCCTCTGGACACAGTCATTCACCTCCCAAGTCAATCTCCACTCCCCACACCAGTACCCAGCTTACCTGTCAGTCATGGTGCAAACTACCTGGCCCAGTATGGCTCTTTAGCAAATGCAGTGGGCACGCAGGCATCTTGTATACCATTTACCCATGACCTTGTTCTTTTTTCTCCCTACACAGAATATTGGATCAAGAGCATACCTTGCCTTTCTTTCCCAGTTATTTCATTGTTCTTTTCTTATAACTCCCAGCAAGTCACACACAGATTCTATGAAGAAGGTACGATTGTCTTCATTTTTGTCATTCTCAATTCATTATCAGATAAAGCTGGGGCTCAGCCATGGCAAATCAGTTTTCTACAGCCAATGAGCTTATAAATAGTGACTGAGAGCTAAGTTTCAATACCCGAAACTACTATAATGTGATGATTCTAGGATGCCTATACCATGGACTCCAGAAAGGCTAATCCCACGGCTCACATCTTCATTGATCTGCTATCATTCATTCATTCAGTAATTCAGGCCAATAGTTAATTTGATTTCATTCTTTCTCTTGCTCCCTATATCTGAACCACAAACCAACTTTGTCATTTCTACCTTCACAATTGTGTATATCCCAAAATCAAACCCTATTATCACCTGTCACCTGGTTATAGCATTAACCAGTTTGGGGCCTATCCCCTCCCACTCCCACATGGCCCCTTATTGTCTGTTCTGGAGAGTATACAAGGAAATTTGATGATACCAGATGTCTTAGTCAATTCTCCCACTGCTATAAAGAAATATCTGAGACTGGGTAAGTTATGAAAAAAAGAGGTTTAATTGGTTCACGGTTCCATAGGCTGAACAGAAAGCATGACTGAGGAGGCCCCAGGAGACTTACAATCATGATGGAAGGCAAAGGGGAGACAGGCACCTCTTACGTGGCTGGAGCAGGAGAAGGAGAGAGGAAGAAAGAAATGCTACGCACTTTTAAACAACCAGATCTCATGAGAACTCTATCACTAGAAAAGCAAGGAGGAAATCCACCCCCGTGATCCAATCACCTCTCACCATACCCTACTTCCAGTACTGGGGATTACATCTTGACGTGAGATTTCGGTGAAGACGCAGATCCAAACTTTATCACTAAATCTTAGCTCAGAAAACTCAGTGGCTTCTTATGGTACTGGGATTAAACCCCAAAGTCCATATCACAATTTATAAATGCTTCTGTGATCTGGCTCCTGCCTCCCTTTCTCTCCACCTTCACATGGCCTCTCTCACCAGCTCTATTCAAGCCTTATACTGGCCTTTTGCTATTCTATAATCATTTTCTCTCTTTTAGTCATCACTGTATCTGTACTACTTAGAGCATTGGCTGGCAAGATGTGCTCAATAAATCTTATATTAGTACATTTATAAAATAATATTAAAACGAATAAAGCAAGATTTCTGCCCATCAATTTTCAAGAAATTTACAGTCAGGTGGGGCAAGTAGGATCCAACAAATTAATGTACAACAAAGTACACCATGATACCTATAGAGTTTACCAGATGATGGGCATAGAGCCCACGATGGTCAAAAGAAAACCCCAGAGGGTGACACATGCGTCACAACTACAATGTTTACTACATGTTCAAGTTTTGGCATGATGGCAAACTTCTGAGTAACTATATTTTTTAATCTGAGATTAAAATAGTACTTTCATTATTGCATGGTGTGAAGGGTTAAATTAGTTAATGAAGCAGCAAGAACAATGACTGTCACAGTGAATACTTGATAGAATTAACTAGAAGTTCTACTTGCAGTAGGAATAGTAAAATTATTATTATCATCAAAGCATATGCCAGGGAACAGGGTCTGAAATTTCACAAGAATTGGTTTAAAGGTTTTGATCATCATGAACATCAAGTGCTATCATAGCCTATGTCTGCCATCCACGCCAAAGGATATGACAAAGAAAGTTGCTGAAAGACCCACATGTTAATAGCCCATCGGACATCTGTTTCCCACGTGCAGTGCTTCCCATTCTGTAGGATTCAGGGTGGTTGCCAGAGTTACGGTAGCCTCAGGGATCCCAGGAAATGCAACCCTATAAGTGCAAAGCTTGGTAGCTTAAGAGAGTGAAATAAGTCTCCGTTCCCCTTTCTGACCCACCTTTCTCTCTAGCCATCTACACCTTTCTTCACACAAAAGTCCAAACAGAAAGTGAATACATAGGGTCAGTTTCTTTGCATTAACTAGCGAAAATGACACTGCCAGCTTTGCAGAGTGATCATGAGAAGCTCATGAAGCTTGCTAACTTTAATATTTTAAAAAGGAGGCTGCCGTGGAGGAGGATGAGTGTCTGCTTCAGTAACGGAGTAAGCATGAAATGTAGTGTTGTGTGATAAATAATTTGATTTCCCTTTTCCCTGTTTTCTCAAAGAGAGACTCAATGCATGGAATTTCCTGAGTAATAAGAGTTATTTTGTTATTCATGAGTACTGTGAGCCACACCTGAATTTATGATAAGAGGATGAGTCAGGATAACAGCCTATCGTCAAAAAGCCTAACCATGTCTTTAGAGGACTCTGACCACCACAGAAAGTAGGACAACTGGGAATTTACTTCAACTGTATAACAAGTTACACAGCCAAGTATGCCTATGTAATGAAACCCCAGTACAACTCTAGATACTTAGGATCAGTGGCGCTTCTTGGTTGGAGAACACATCGATGTGCTAGCAGGGTGATGCAAACCAATTCCATGGGGAGAGGGCACAGGAGCTCTGTACTCAGGACTCTCTCAGACCTCACTCTATATAATTCTTCATTTGGCTCTTCCTGATCTGTATGCTTTACAGTGACCTAATAATAAGTATAGCACTTTCCTGAGTTCTGGGAGTCATTCTAGTAAGTTACTGTACCCACGTGAACACCCTAGATTTATGGCGCATTGTCCTGATGATCCAACTTGTGGCTTACATCTAAATGGGGGAGAGTCCCATTATGCCTGTGAATCTGAGGCTAAGTCAGGGTAGCTAGCATCCAAGCTCAATTCCAACACACAAGTAAGTATCAGAGTAAGTTGGAAGAGCACCACTTTGGAGATAGTCTACACTGGGCAAAATCTGTCTGCTTCTTTTCTGTGTGGACTTGCACCAGTTATTTACCCTCTCTGTCTCAGTTCTACCACTGGTCAACCTGTGATAATGAGGCCTACTTGCTGAGCTGTGGGCCATAGGAAATAATACAAGGTAACAAACATAGGGTACTATACACAGTGCACTGATCATAATAAATGCTTAATAAACATTACGTTTGGTTATCCCATTGAATCTATCACTCTATTACTCCAAGTTTCTATCACTGTGCTTACATCTTTGTGGCTACATAAGAGATCAGTTGAGGACCTAAAACATTAAGCAGTTTGCCAGTGGGGCATGGAGCCCAATACTACTGTTGCTAGAGGTGGTCTTTAAGATGAATGGGTCAATGGGAAGATGCGCAGAGTTAGAAACAGTGGCAGACGCAGTTTGGCTTTGGCCTTGGCTTCTTCTGTGGGGTTTGCAGCATCCTCTCATCTCTTCTATAGTGGCTTGCTCTGGCATTAGAAAACAAACCAAATAAAGGCAGATAAAATGTTCTTTTAATATTTTTTGTATGCTCAATAGTTTTAACACAGTTAAACTCCTTTTATCTTCATGTCTTCAAATGACTGGTTGATGCAAAGGCTCGATGCAATAATGTATTGCAAAAGGACTTAGATTAAATGTGAAACCAGGTCAATTTCAATAATAATGCCAGTTATTATTATTGTAGGCTGATGAAGTGACCTAAATTTTTATTCTATAATCAGATACTAAACATCCATATCAGTGAACAATGAGGTATTAAGACTTAATTGATGAGAAGACACCATTCCTCATTTCACTGCCCTCAGCACAGTTTCTGGCACATGGCTGGCACTGAATAAAATTTATAAGTTGTTAATATATTTTAATCTTGCAAATGCACAGTTCAAGTAGATTACATAAATACCTACAATGATACTCTTAAAATAACATACAATTTATTCTGTTTCTAAAGGCCTTGAGAGGTTTTATGTTAGTACTGACAATTATAATACAAATCATATTCATCTGTCACATTATGAGCTATTAACAACATTCCTTGGAAGGGAATGAAAACTTCAGAAAATATGAATAAGCTGTGTTCCATTTTCTCAGATTGATGGCAGGAATTTTATGCCTGGTTCTGTTCATTCATCTGGGGCTTATTACATTTATTTCCTAAGGGAAAGAGACCTAAAAAAAATCAGATATCTTCAATACTATATACCTTCCTATATTTCTTATAGTCCCGTGAAAAACTAACTGAAGAAAGATCTCTTATTGGAATCAAGGTAATATGTACCTTTAATATTGCTTCATGGGAAAAAAGTATACAAACATTATTCACTCAGTGTCCTTCCCAGTGACATAGTCTGAGAGTTAAGACTGAATGTAGATTGATATGAAGATGATAATAACAACTATTTTGCTGTTTTTTTTTTCTGTCAGTGTTGTTGTCATACTAATAGAATAGGGGCAATTGTCCATCCTACGTTAAAGAAAATACAAAATGGAAGAGCAGAAAGAAAGAAGGACTTTGAGAATAAAAACTTAGCCAAGGCTCTAATATTTTAACTCTTAGAGTCAATATTGAATAAGCTATACAGTCGGTAACTATAATAGACAAGTTTAAATACAATCATTACAATCATTATGGAAAACAATATGGGGGTTCCTCAGAAAACTAAAAATAGAACCAACTAATACTGGGTATGTTTCCAAATGAAGTAAAATCAATATGTAGAAGAGAGTTCTGGACTCCCCTGTTCATTATTCCATATTCACAATAGCTAGGATATGGCAGCAACCTCAATGTTCACCATCAGATGAATGAATAAATAAAATGTGATATATTGACACAATGGAATATTATTCAGCTTTAAAACCTTAGGGGGTGGGGAGGGATCCTGTTACTTGTGACATCATAGATCAACCTGGAGGATATTGTGCTCAGTGAAATAAGCCAGTCATAAAAAGACAAATAACCACATGATGTCACTTTTCTGTGGAATTTTAAAAAGTTGAGCTCATAGAAGTACAGAGTAAAATAGTGGTTACTAGAAGCTGCATGAGACAGGTATAAGGGAGATGTTGATCAAAGGGGACAAAGGTTGAGTTAAACAGGAGAAATAAGCTTTATCCATCTATTTCACAGAATAGTGACTTTGATAAATAATGCATTGTATATGTCTAATTGCCAAAAGAGTAGATTTTAAACGTTTTACCCCAAAAGAATGTATGAGGTGATCAACATATTAATCACACTGATTTAACCATTCCACGTTGTAAGTATAGATTAATGTATTGCATTGTACCTCATAAATATACATAATTGTTAATTGTCACTTCAATTTAAATTGAATAGATAAAAATAAATGCATACATTTATATATGCAAAAATGTTTTTTGAATCAAAATAACCTGTATTACTAATGCACTGGTGGGTGGGAATGACTTCCCTAGTATCTTATAGGTTCATAAGATTGTTATTTCTTACTGACTCCTTTATCACTAGGTAACGTCTCCCCCCCTTTTTTCCCCCTCATTCTCCTTCTTTTAAAACATAGTTTGTTTGAAATTAATACAGCTACTATAGCTTTGTTTTGATTGATATTAGCCTGGTATATCTTTCTTTTAGTCTATCTGTGTGTTTATAGTTAAAGTGGGATTTTTGCAGATAACATATTGTTGTCATTTGTTTGTTTGTTTTGTCTACCCTGACAATGCCAGTTTTTAATAAATACCTTTTCCAAATAAAATGAGTATGATAATTGGATTAATATCATCTATATTTGTCATGTTTTCCATTTATTGAATGTGTATGTTGGCTCTCCCTTTTTTCTGATTTCTCTGATTATAATTGAACATTTATCATTTAGATTTATCTTTCATCTTAGCATAGATAAACCACAGCTACTTAAAAAATGTTTCAGTGTTACTCTGAAGTTTTCAATATACGTATTTTACTAATTCAATTTTACAATCAAATAACACTGTACCACTTCATGTTAGTGAAGTGCCATGCAAGAGAACAGTTTCAGTGCCTCCCTCCCGTACCTTATGACACTGCTACCATTTATTTTACTTACCTGTATGCTGAAATCACCCAATGCAGTTGTGTTATTATTACTTAAAAAAAACAAGTGTCTTCTAGTTAGATTTATTAAACAAATTAAATATTTTTGCCTTCATTTTGTGATTTTAAGTCAATGTATACTTACTTTTTAATTTTTGTGGGTACATAGTAGATGTGTATATTAATACATGAGATATTTTGATATAGGCATACAGTGCATAATTACCACATGAGGGTAAATGGTGTACACATCACCTGAAGCATTTATCCTTTCTTTAGGTTACAAAAAAAATCCAATTACACTGTTTAAGTTGTTTAAGTTATGTAAAATGTATAATAAATTGTTGCTTACTCTAGTCACCATGTTGTACTGTCAAATACTAGAGCATATTCATTCTAATTTTTTTGGTACCCATTTACAAGCCCAGCCTCCGGTAACCATTCTTCTACTCTCTATCTCCATAAGTATAATTATTTTCATTTTTAGCTCCTATAAATAAGTGATAACACGCAATGTTTGCTTTTCTGTGCCTGGCTTATTTCATTTAACATAGTGACCCGCAGTTCCATCTGTGTTATTGCAAATGACAGGCTCTTATTCTCCTTTATGGCTGAATAGTATTCACTGTGTATATGTACCATATTTTCTTTATTCATTCTGTTGATGATGGACCTTTAGGTTGCTTCCAAATCTTGGCCATTGTGAGTAGCGCTGCAATAAATATAAGAATGCATATACCTCTTGAATATATGGTTCCCTTTTGGCAGGTATATACCTAGAAGTGAGATTGCTGGATCCCACTGGTAGCTCTATTTTTAGTTTTTTGAGGAACCATCATACTGTTCTTCATAGTGGCTATGCTTGTATACATTCCCACCAACATTGTATGAGGATTCTCTTTCTCTACATACTCACTGGAGTTTGTTATGGCCTATCTTTTGGATAAAAGCCATTTTAACTTGGATAAGATAATATCTCATCAGAGTTTTGATTTTCATTTCTGTGATGATCAAAGATGTTAAGCACTTTCTCAAATACCTTATTGCCATTTATAAGTCTTTTCAGAAATGTCTACTCAGATCTTGTGCCCATTTCTGATTAGATCATTAGCTCTTTTTTCTACAGAGCTATTTGAACTTTTTATATATTCTGATTATTAACCCTTTGTCGGAGTATTTTTTAGATATTTCCTTTCATTCTGTGTGTTGTCTGTTACACTTTGTTGATTGTTTTCTTTGCTGTGTTTAAGCTTTTTACCTTGACGTACTCCATTTGTCCATTTTTGCTTTGGTTGCCTGTGCTTGTGAGGTACTAGTCAAGAAAATGTTTGCCAAGCCCAAGGTCATAGTGAATTCTCCCTGTTGTTTTCATTTAGTAGTTTCATAGTCTGAAGTCTCATATTACATCTTTAATTCATTTTCTTAAAATTAGAAATAAGGGTCTAGTTTCATTCTTCTGCATATGGATATCCAATTTTCCTGGTGCCATGTATTGAAGAGCCTATTCTTCCTCTAATGTATGTTCTTGGAAGCTTTGTTGAAAATGAGTTCACTGTAAATGTATGGATTTGTTTCTAGATTTTCCATTCTGTTCTATTAGTTTATGTGTCTGTTTTTATTCTAGCACCATGCTATTACGATCACTATAGCTCCATAGTATATTTTGAAGTCAGCTAAGGTAATTTCTCCAGTTTTGTTTCTTTTGCTCAGGATGGCTTTAGCCGTTGTGGATTTTTTGTAGTTTCTTATCAATTTTAGGATTGTTTTTCCGATTTCTGTGAAAAATATCATTGATAATGTGATTTACAGAGATTGCATTGAATCTATGGATTGCTTTAGGTAGTATGAACATTTTAACAATCTTGATGCTTCCAATCCATGAACATGACATATCTTTTTATTTGTGTGTGTGTGTCCTTGATACGTTTTGGCTGTGTCCCCACCCAAATCTCATCTTGAATTGTAGTTCCTATAATCCCCATGTGTCATGGAAAGTATGCAGTGAGAGGTAATTAAATCATGGGAATAGTTACCTCCATGCTGTTCTCATGGTAGTGAGTTCTCATGAAATCTGATGATTTTATAAGTGGCCTTTCCCCCTTTGCTCATTCTTCCCTTTTCTGCCATCATGTGAAAAATGATGTGTTTTCTTCTCTTTCAGCCATGATTTAAGTTTCCTGAAGCCTCCCAGCACTGTGGAATTGTGAGTCATTTAAATCTCTTTCTTTTATAAATTATCCAGTCTTGGAAATTTCTTCATTGCAGCATGAGAATGGACTAATACAGTCCTCTTCAATTTATTGTATCAATAATTTATAGTTTTTATTGTAGAGATCTGTCACTTGGTTAATTCCTGTGTATTTCATTTTATTTATAACTACTGTAAATTAGATTAATTTCTTGATTTCTTTTTCAGATTGTTTGTTGTTGGCATATAGAAATATTACTGAGATTTTTGTATTTTTTTTATCCTGCAACTTTACCAAATTCAAGTTCTAGTAGTTTTTTGTGGACTTTTTAGGTTTTTCCAAACATAAGATCATATCATCTACCAGAAAGGGTGATTTGGCTTCTTCCTTTCCAATTCAGATGCTCTTTATTTTTTTCTCTTGTCTGATTTCTCTATATAGGATACCAAGTATTATGTTGAATAATAATAATGAAAGTAAACGTTATTGTCATGTTCCATATCTTTGTGGAAAGACTAAGTTTTTCCTTATTCAGTATAATACTAGCTGTGAGTTTGGCATATGTGGCTTTTATTATATTTAGGTATGTTCCTTCTATACCCAGGTTTTTGAGGGGTTTTGTTATGAAGGAATGCTGAATTTTATCAAATGGTTTTTCATCATTAATTGATTACATGGTTTTTATCCTTCATTCTGTTGATATGATGTATCATATCAATTGATTTGTGTATGTTGAACCATCCTTGCATCCCTGGGATTAATCTCACTTGGTCATAATCAAGGATCTTTTTAATGTGTTTTTGCCATCAATTTGCTAATGTTATTAAAGATTTTTGCATTTCATTCATCAGAAATATTGGCCTGTAGTTTTATTTTTTGTAATTTGTCTTTGGTTTGGATAAGAGTGTAATAATGGCATTGTAGAATGAGTTTTTGAAGTATTTGCTCCTCTTCTGATTTTTTTTTTAAATAGTTTGAATAGGAATGTTATTAGTTCTCTAAATGTTTGGTAAAACCTAGCAGTAGAGTTATCACATTCCAGACCTTTCTTTGTTGTGAAACTTTTCATTATATCTTCCAGCTCATTACTTGTTATTTGTCTCTTCAGGTTTTGGATTTCTTCTTGGTTTAATCTTAGTAGGTGATATGATTTGCCTGTGTCTCCACCCAAATCTCACCTTGAATTGTAGCTCCTCCACATGTTGTGGGAGGGAACTGGTAGGACATAATTGAATCATGGGGGTGGATTTTCCCATGCTGTTCTCAGGATAGTGAATAAGTCTCACCAGTTTTGATGGTTTTATAAAGGACAGCTCCCCTGCACATTTTTTCTTGCCTGCCACCATGTAAGATGTGATTTTGCCCCTCATTCGCCTTCTGCCATGATTGTGAGGCCTCCCCAGTCATGTGGAACTATGGGTCTATCAAATCTCTTTTCTTTATAAATTACCTAGTCTTGTATATGTTCCTATAGCAATGTGAGAAGAAACTAATACAGTAAATTGGTATGAGTAGAGTGGAGTGCTGCTGTAAAGATATCTGAAAATGTGGGCAACAGGCAGAGCTTGAAACACTTTGGAGGGCTCAGAAGAAGACAGGAAAATGTAGGAAACTTTGAAACTTTTTAATGACTTCATGAATGGCTCTGACTAAAATGCTGTTAGTGATATGTATAATAAAGTCCAGGCTGAGTTTGTATCAGATGAAGATGAGGAACTTGTTGGGAACTGGAGCAAAGGTCATTCTTGCTATGCAAAAAGACTGGTGGGATTTTGCTCCTGCCCTAGAAATCTATGGAACATTAAACTTGAGAGAGATATGTAGGGTATGCAGCACAAGAAATTTCTAAGCAATAAAGGGTTCAAGAGGAAGCAGAGGCATAAATGTTTGAAAAATGTACAGCCTAACAATGCAGTAGAAAAGAAAATCCTATTTTCTGGGGAGAAATTTAAGCTAGCCACAGAAATTTGTACAAGAAATGAGAAGCCAATGCTAAACACCAAGACAATGGGAAATATGTCTCCCGAGTATGTCAGAGATATTCAAGGCAGCCCCTCCCATCATAGGCCCAGAAGCCTAGCAGGAAAAAAAATGGTTTTGTCTCTTCTATAGCTTCCGTCTAAAAATCTATTTGTGTGAAATAAGTATAGCTACCCTCCGCTTTTTCGGTTTTCAATGGCATAGAGTATCTTTTACCATCCCTTTGTATTTAGTGCATGTGTGTCTTTACAAGTGAAGTGTGTTTGCCATAGGCACCAGAATGCTGAATCTTCCTTTTTTCTTTTTTTTTCATTCAGCCATTCTGTATCTTTTGGCTGAACAGTAATTCTGTTTACATGCAGTATGATAATTGATAAGTAAGGACTTATGCCTGCCATTTTGTCTCTTTTCTGGTTGTTTTGTTGTCTACTCTTCTTTCTTTTCTTTCTTTCTCCCTTTTTTTAGTGAAAGTTATTTTCTCTGGTAGCATGTTTTAATTTTTTGCTTCTTTATATTTTGTGTATCTTTTGTATGTCTTTTGATACAATGTTGCAATGAGACCTATAAATAATATCCTGTAAATCTTTACTTGAAACTAGTGATGACTTAACACTGATTGCATAAACAAACATACACACTAACAAACAAGCAAAGAGAAATATAATAAAAAGTCTAGGCCAGGCGTGGTGGCTCACACCTGTAACCCAAGCACTTTGGAAGCCAAGGCTGGTGGATCACCTGAGGTTGGGAATTCAAGACCAGCCTGACCAACATGGTGAAACCCTGTCTTTATAAAAAATAAAAAAAATAAAAAAATAAAGGCTACACTTTAACTTCTTCCTCCTGCTTTTACAATATTCATTGTTGCTATTTACATCTTATACTTCCTAGTTCTTAAAAATATGTTATAGTTACTTTTTATTGGTTCATCTTTTAGTCTTTCTACTCAAAATATGATTAGTTTACACATCACAATTACAGTGTTATAATATTCTGTATTTTTCTTTGTATTTACTATTACCAGCGAGTTTTGTATCTTTAGATGATTTCTTATTGCACACTAACATTTCTTTCTTTCTATTGGAAGAGCTCCCTTTCACACTTTTTGTAGGACAGATATGGTGTTGATGAAATCCCCTTAGCTTTTGGTTGTTTGGGCAAGTCCTTATTTCTCCTTCATATTTAAATGATATTTTAACTCGATATACTTTTCTTGGATACTTTTTTTTTCCTTCAGCAGTTTAAATATATTATGCCACTCTTTACTCTCCTGTAAGGTTTCCACTGAAAAGTCTGCCGCCAGATGTACGGGAGCTCCATTGTATTTTATTTGTTTCTTTTTTCTTTCTACCTTTAGCATCCTATCTTTATCCTTGACCTTTGGGAGTTTGATTATTAAATGTCTTGAGGTAGTCTTCTTTGAGTTAAATCTGCTTGATGTTTTATAACTTTCTTGTACTTGAATATTTATATATTTTTCTAGTTTCAAGAAGTGCTCTGTAATTATTTCTCTGAATAGACTTTCTATCCCAATCTCTTTCTCTGCCTCCTCTTTAACGTCAATAACACTTAAATTTTCCCTTTTGAGGTTATTTCCTAGATCTCATAGGTGTACTTAATTCTTTTTATTTTTATTTTTGTATCCTTTGACCACGTAGTTTTACTTTAAGCTTACTAATTATTTGTTCTGCTTGATCAATTTTGCTGGTAAGAGAGTTTGATGTATTCTTCAGTATATCAACTTCATTTTTCAACTCGGGAATTTCTGCAGGATTCTTTTTAATTATTTTAATCTCTTTGTTAAATGTGTCTGATAAAATTCTGAATTCCTTCTCTGTTGTTTTGAATTTCACTGAGCTTCCTTAAAACAACTACTTTGAATTCTCTGAAAAGGTACCTATCTCTTTCTCTCCAGGATGGCTCCTCGGTGCTTTATTTAGTTCATTTGGTGAAGTAATTTTTCCTGGATGACCTTGATGCTTGTGGATGATGGCAAGTTTCTGGACATTGAAAAGTTAGTAATGCATTGTAGTCTTCACAGTCTAGGCTTGTTTGTACCCATCCTTCTTGGGAAGGCTTTCCAGGTATTTAATGGACTTGGGTGTTGTAATCTAAAAATTTTTGGTTTATGAAATCATATCTGCATTAGGAGGCACCCCAAGCCTAGTGTTGCTGTAGCTCTTGCAGACATGTAGAGATACCACCTTAGTGATCTTGTATAATATCCAAAAGATTACTCTGAATTATCATGCAGTGACTTGCTCTCTTATTTCACTTTCTTCTAAACAACAAAAAAAATCTCTCTTTCTGTCCTGAGATGGCTGGAAATAGGGAAAGAGTGACATCATATCTGTGGCCACCACCATAAGGATTATGCTGGGTCAGACCTGAAGCCAGCACAGCCCTTGATCTCACTCAAGGCCCACAGTAACCACTTCCTGGCTACCACCTATCTTCACTCAAGATTCTAGTGCTTTACAATCAGCAGGTGGCAAAGTCAGCCAGATTTGTATCCTTCTCTTCATGTGGTTGAATTCTCCTTGGCCCCAGTTAAGTGCATAGATGGTATACTGGAACCACTGCCTACCTACAGATGGAAATCTTAGGAGTCTGCATAGTATGCTATACTATTGCTGCTTAACTAGCATGAAGCCACATCACAAAGTCTTTTCCACTCTTCTCTCCCTTTCCACAAGCAGAGAAGTCTCTCCCCATGGCCATTACCACCCCATGCCCATGGAAAGTACTGCCTGGTTACCACTGATGTTGACTCACATCCAAGGGCTCTTCAGTCAGCTTGTGGTGAATGCTGCCAGACGTGGGACTCTCCCTTAAGGCCAATGGGCTTTCTTCCAGCCAAGAGCAAGTCCAGAAATGCCATCCAAGAGTCAAAGCCTGGAAGTAGGGATGCCAACAGCTCACTGGATGCTCTACCCAGTATGTCCAAGCTGATATCTAGGCTGCAAGACAAACTCCCCTTTACTCTTCTCTCTCCTTTTCTCAAGCCGAAGGAGTTTCTCTTCATAACCACTAGATCTGGGAATTTGCTGAGTCACACCCAAAGCCATAAAGTCTCTGAGTCTCACCAAGGGCACACAGCATGTACTGCCTGGGTGTTGCTGCCGATTATTCAGGGGACAAGGGCTCTTTAGTCAGCAGGTGATGAATCCTGCCATGACTGCATCTTTCTGTTTAATGTAGCAGGTTCCCTTCTGGCCCAGGATGTTTCTAGACATGACGTCTGGGAGCTAGATCTGGAATGCAGGCCTCCTGACTGTACCTGGTGCCCTATAGTACTGTGACTAAGCTGGCATTCAAGTTCCAAGACAAAGTCTCCTTTACTATTTCCTATCCTTTTCTCAAGAAGAGGGAAGGAATATCTCCCAGATCTGTGAGCTGCTCTGCCTAAGGTTGGGAAAGGGGTGGTGCAGGCACTCCTGTGGTCACCCTAGCTGATGTCTCACAGGGTCACATACCCCCCACGTCCACTGGCTTCAAGCCCAGCACAGCACCATAACTTGCCCAAGAATTGCAGTCCTTGTGGCCAAGGCTGGCTTTCAAATTTACTTAGAACCTCAGGGCACTTCAGCCTGGGGTGGCAAGGCTCGCCAGAACTCACCTTCCAGCGACTGAGATGGGTGATTTCCCTCTTGCTAGGGCTGGTCTGAATGCTTCTCCATGGGTGCCAGCTGAGTTCTGCTGGTGTTGCTTTCCACAATGACAAGGCAGCACTGAGTTCCAATACAAAGTCCAACCATCAGCATTGACTTTCTTTCTGAAGCTCACAGATTCTCGCTCCACACCACATGCTTGCTTCTGGGAAATGGGGGCTGCAAATGAAGACTTTCCTTCCTACCATGTCAGTGTTTCTTTCTGTGATATGATGTTAAAGCCAGGTGCTGTGATCGCAAACCTGATTTTGGTTCTTATGAAGGTGCTTTTCATGTGTGGACAGTGGTTCCATTTGGTGTGCCTGAGTGGAGGGGGATCAATGAAAGCTTCTATTCAGCCGCTTTGCTCTGCCTCTAGCTCCTATCTTTATTTTTTATTTCTCTGATTTTCTTTATACAGATCTGTGTTTCTGACCTACGTAATTTTCTTTCTCCTTAAAGAATTTTTCTTCTTTCTTGAAGAGAAGATCTTTTGGCAATGAATTCTCATAGTTTATGTTTATTCACACAAGTCTTCATTTCTCATTAACTTTTCATGAATAATTTTACTGAATGTAAAATTATAGATTGGTGAGTTTTTTCTTTTTTTTAGCAACCATATAAATATTTTAATCAAGTCTCTTTTGCTTACGTAATTTGTGACAAGAACCCCTCTGTAATTCTTATTCTCGTTCCTCTACCAGTAAGTTGTCCCTCCACAAGTAAGTTGTCCCTCCACTCTAACCCCTGGTTTCCCCCTGGTTTATTTCAATTTTGCCTTTTTTTTTTTTTTTTGAGATAGAGTTCTGCCGCCACCCAGGCTGGAGTGTAGTGGTGCTATCTCAGCTCACTGCAACTTCTGCTTCCCAAGTTCAAGCAATTCTCCTGCCTCAGCCTCCCGAGTAGCTGGGAGTATAGGTATGTGCCACCACACCTAGCTAATTTTTTTCTGTATTTTTTAGTATAGATGAGTTTTCATCATGTTGGACAGGCTGGTCTCGAACTCAAGTGATCTGCCTGCCTCAGTCTCCCAAAGTGCTGGGTTTAAAGGTGTGTGCCACCACCCCAGCTAATTGTTGTATTTTTAGTAGAGACAAGGTTTCACCATGTTGACCAGGCTGGTCTCAAACTTCTGACCTCAATGAATCTGCCCACCTTGGCCTCACAAAGTTCTGGGATTACAGGCATGAGCCACCCCGCCAGCCTGCTTTTGTTTTTCTGAAGTTTGAATACAGTACACCTAGGTATAAATTTTTTGGTATCTACACTGCATAGTATTCTCTCCACTCCCTCAGTCTTTCTTTCTCTCTCTCTCTCTCTCTCTCTCTCTCTGTCTCTGTATGTGTGTGTGTGTGTGTGTGTGTGTGTGTGAATGTGTGTGTTTTACATTTTCAAATGTTCTTGGTCATTATTACTTCAAACACTTCTGTTCACTATCTTCTTCTGGCATTTCTGTTAGATATATGTTATACCTTTTAAAATTTCTGCATAGTTCTTGGATATTCTGTTCTGTTTTGTATTATGTCTTCTTTCTTACTATTTGCCTTTTAGTTTGGTAGTTTCTACCAACCTGTTCCAAGTTTACTAAGTCTTTCTTCGGTGATGTTCAGTCTATAGGTGAACTCATTGAAAAAATTCTTATTTTATGATAAAGTGGATTTTTAAAAAAATTTCTAATATTGTCTTTTAACTATTTTTTATTTTCAATTTCTGCTAACATTACCATACTGTTACTTTATATTGTCTACCTTTACCAATAAGCCTTAGCACACTGATCAGAGTTGTTTTAATAGTCTGTCTGATCATTCCAACATCTGTATCAGATCTAAGATTCATACTGACAACTGCTTTCACTTCACACATGTTATGTTTTTCTTGTCATAAGGCATGACTTTTGCCTTTTTATTGAAAGCAAAACATGATGTACCAGCTATTAGGAACCAAAGTTAATTGGCCCTTAGCGTGAGGATTTATGGCTAAGAATTGAACTATGTTTAATTTTTATTTTATTTGAGGTATTAGAGCCTCTAATTCCTCTAGTGTTCTTGTTTTTGTCTTTCTTCTTGATGTTAGGTTTCCTTAAATGCTTTTCCTCAGAGAGTGTGTCTTGAAGACCTTTCAGCTGGCATCTACTGTGAATATACTGAAGTCCTGTTGGTGTGGTGGTAAGCTAGAGAGAAAAAGGGTTCTAGAATCTTTTGATTAACTCTTACTGTTCTAGTAAGCTAATATTCCTGGCTGGTGACCTTTACACATGTTTCTTGACCTTTGTTTTCATTCTTATATGAGATAGCACGTCTCGAGGGATCTGGAGTAGGAGACATGCTGTTTGTCTAGGTGAGATAAGGTTTCGGTAAAGTTTGGTAACCTAGGGAATGGGCATTTGTTATGGACAATACTCTGGATAATTCCCAATAACTGGCCTTCACCTCCCCCTCCTAGAATTACAAGGGAGTCTGTTTGGCTTCTTCACTATGAGAACCTGGCTGGGTTCCTGTTGCCAAAACTTAGAAAAGTCTGGTGTTCTTCTTTCCTAAGACAGACCCTCAATAAATTTCTCATTCTCACAATAGGCCAAACATGGACATTAGCAATTCTTCAGGATTGCTATTTAATGTTTTTTAACAGCCTATGGCTTCAGCATCTTCTGGTCTTGGTAAGCAAATCTCAGCTATAACCCAAAATTTGCCTGTCTAGATATATTTCAAGGTGGTGGTTTGTCATGCAACCCCAGCTCTCTGATAAGTCCAACAAGTAGTAGTTTAATATCAGTTTTTAAGCTTTTTCTTTTAAGAATATGAATAATGAATTTCAAGCTCTTAACATGTTGAAATTGTGCAGTATATGAATTATATCTCAATAAAACTGTTCTTGAAACATACTGAAAATATGATGAACAGAAAACAGTTACAAATATGGTGGATCATTCTAACTATATCAATAATCTTAAATAGCAACAATTATTGTTTTCATTATGTTTATTTATTTTTTAATAGTATTCCCTCACAAGTAATACTGATTTTCCATTCACAGTGATAAAATGAAGTTTACTCTTTTAATGAAAACACTGAAATAAGATGTCAGTAAAGTAAGGAGGAATGTAATTTAGATAGCATCATAAAGACTGTGCATACATTACTAAGTTTTGGGACACTCTAATTCATGTCAAAACAGCCTCCTCCCATCATACTGGCCTTGCAATATGGTCATTCTGGAATATTTCCCATAATCCTGTCCACTTAGAACAGCTACTCAGAAACCAAGACAGGCCAGCGGGAATATTTAGCCTCCTCTGAGCTGAGAAGGCAGTTCTATAATCCATCCAGTGTTAAAGCAAGGTTGTCTCATACCTGCCAAAGTTGCCAGGGCTTCCTGTGGCAGCCAGGCCTGGAGGTTGCTTCAGGGGTGCATGAAAGCAAAAGTTAATAAGGTTGAGGCTTCCTTTGCTTTTCTCTGTCAAAGTTCTCCAGTCTCATGCCTGAAGGTTGAAGCCATCAGCAGTAGCATAATTTTCAGAGCTTGACTTTAAAGTCCCAGTGCTAGATAGAAACATCTTCCTAGTGTGCTGAAATCTCAGCAGTAATTTTTCAGAAGAGAAGATACCTTCTGGTATTTCGAATATTATGTTCTCCCATATGCAAAGTGGGAAATCATCCAGGGTCTAATAAGAAGTATGAATCTACTAAGCTGAGATATGTTTATGTAGAATTTTATATTTTGTTAATGAGAAATGCCTTTGTTTTACATTAATAAAAATTGAAGTACTTAGAAAACGATTATATTAGAAACATGGACGTCAAGGGTATAGCATTCCAGGAGAGCACTACATTCAGACAATATCATTACACTGAAGGAACTCCACCATTAGGAATTCAAATATGGCCATGGTAGGACTGGGTAAGTAATTTTTCCCAGGATGCATCAATTCAAGGCCATAGGAGAATTATGCACTGAGCCACTATCTAAGTATAAGGAAATGATGGTTGTAATGAGAGTTTCAAAGCTGAAGACTTGGGACCAATGGAGAAACTGCTGACCGAAGAAGCTCAGGTGGGACTCAGTGTGTTGTATGTGGGCTGTGGGTTGAAGGAGGAGCTGCAAAGAGTTAACAAGTGGCAGGCAATGACAAGCAACAGGTCATGTGGGAATTTCTACAGTAGTGTATTACAGGCTCTGGAAATACAAGGTTTCAAATCCAGCAGGAAAGCACGGATTTGAATCTTGGTTTTACTTTCTCACCGTGGTCTGAAGTTAATCCCAGGAAGTGAAACTAAGTCAATATCACTGAAATTATTGGGCATATTCGATTTCACTACCAGATTTTTCTCCACAAGACCTTCATTCATGGGAGCTAGACCCCACCCAAGTCTGCTTTATGTAAACCTCTATCTCTCTTGTGAGCTGCTTTCTCAAAATCTCTTATGTCTAAATGGATCTGGAGTTTTACAACTTACAGCAGAAGTCAGGCAAGAAGGAACCACCTGAGAAAGACAGCTACTCTCCAGCTCTGTTACCCCTACCTCTAATCTCCATGGTTCTTACTATAAGGAGAAAAATATGATATCCTAGTTATCCTCAAACCCAAGCACATTTTTCAGCACAGCTTACCCAGAAATTCAAACCTTCACGAATACACAAATTAATAAAATTTGTCTTCATCTACTCTTATTCCTTGGAATGTTTGTAGGGAGGAAAATAAATTTCCCTAACTTATGAACCATTCCTGTCTGTATTTTCTGAATATAGAGGAGGGTGGGGAGGGATAACATGGGGAGAAATGTCAGATACACTATGTACCTAAAGAAAAATAAACTTTTTAAAAAGTAAAAAATATAAATCAAAAAAAAAGAAAATGTGGCACATATACACCATGGAATACTGTGCAGGCTAAAAAAGGATGAGTTCATGTCCTTTGCAGGGACATGGATAAAACTGGAAACCGTCATTCTCAGCAAACTGACCCAAGAACAGAAAACCAAATACCACGTGTTCTCACTCATAAGTGGGTGTTGAACAATGAGAACACAGACACAGGGAGGGGAATGTCACACATCAGGGCTTGGGGGGTGGGGGGACTAGGGGAGGAATAGCAGGGGGCGGGGAGATTGGGGAGGGATAGCATTAGGAGCAATACCTAACGTAGATGACGGGGCGATGGACGCAGCAACTCACCAGCATGGCACATGTATACCTGTGTAACAAACCTGCACGATCTGCACATGTACCCCAGAACCTAAAGTATAATAAATAACTTTTATAAAAAAGAGTAAAGATAAGCTACCATTTGCTAAGGATACACTACATAACACAGTTTTATGTGAAACACATGCATTTTCTCATATAAACTTTATAACTCTCTAGGCAGATTCAGAGACATGAAGCACCTTGCTCAGTTACACAGCCAGTAAATGATAGAGACAACAGTGCAACCTACATAGTTTAGCCAGACACAGGATCATTTCCTTGTACTGCCTCTCTGCAACCAGAGGCGTCGGTTCTTGAAATGCACCACTATTTGTATTGGAAAGGCTCCCTGTCCATGCTGCCAGAACAGAACCACTCAATTACATTTCCAGTCAAACTGCCATAAGCTGTTCCGCCATACAAACTGAGCAACAGCCAGGTGCTCAGGAATTACAGATGGTAGTCATTTCACCAACAGCTTTGACCACCTCCCAGCAAAGCATTTATCTTCCACTCCTCAAATGCCAAATGTACACCCCAGTTATTTTTTGTAACTTGAATCCACATTATTGCTTCCTGAGCAGAGAGACAGGACAGAGGCTCACATTTGTGCAAATAACAGAGGTGTAAGGATTCCAGCATATCTTGGGATCTACAAGTAGCTCTGCATTACTGGGGCAAAGAGTAATGCTTGTTCGATTATTAAGTTATTTTGACATTATCTGGACACCACCACCACTTGCTCCATAAAAGCTCCATGAGATTAGGCACCTTGTATGTATATTTAGGGCTACTGTCTACCCACCCTGCTTTCTGACCTATAATAAAGCCCACTGTATAGAAAGTGTTCAGTCAAACCATACAATGAATAAACAAAAGCACCAGGGCAATGGTGGGCAATGTAGCGGATGACAATAAAGACCTGAATGTGACGAAGAGAACGAATTCAAGCTGGAAAATACTCTTCAGGATATTATCCAGGAAAACTTCCCTAACCTAGCAAGGCAGGCCAATATTCAAGTCCAGGAAATACAGAGAACACCACAAAGATATTTCTCAAGAATAGCAACCCCGAGGCACATAATCGTCAGATTCACCAGGGTTGAAATGAAGGAGAAAATGCTAAGGGCAGCCAGAGAGAAGGTTCGGGTTACCCACAAAGGGAAGCCCATCAGACTCACAGCAGATCTCTCAGCAGAAACCCTACAAGCCAGAAGAGAGTGGGGGGCCAACATTCAACATCCTTAAAGAAAAGAACTTTCAACCTAGAATTTCATATCCAGCCAAACTAAGCTTCATAAATGAAGGAAAAATAAAATTTTTTGCGAACAAACAAGTACTCAGAGATTACATCACCACCAGGCCTGCTTTACAAGAGCTTTTGAAAGAAGCACTACACATGGACGGGAACAACCAGTATCAGCCATTCCAAAAACATACCAAAAGGTAAAGAGCATCACCATAATGAAGAATCTACATCAACTAATGGGCAAAACAGCCA
>PVKP010016704.1:0-10000 GCA_004027715.1 Plecturocebus donacophilus
AAAAAAAAAAAAAAAGATATTGAATGTTGAAGTCCTAACCCACTGGAACCTCAGAATGTGACGTTTGGAAATAAGGTCATGGCAGATGTGATTAGTTAAGATGAGGTCATACTGGAATATGGTGGGCTCTTAATCCAATATGACTGGTGTTCTTATATGAAGAAAAGAGAGCCAGGTAAGGTGGCTTATGCTTGTAATACCAGCACTTTGGGAGGTTGATGCAGGAGGATCGTTTGAGGGCAGGAGTTCAAGACTAGCCTGGGCAGCATAGTGAGACCCCGTCTGATTTTTAAAAAAAAAATTAAGAGAAGACAGAGACATAGGGAGAGAAGTTGGCCATGTGACGATGGAGGCGGAGATTGGAATTGCCAGCCAACACCAGAAGCCAGAATAGGCGAGGAAAGAGTCTCCTCTGCAGGTTTGATGGGGAGTGTCGCCCTGTTGACATGTGGATTTTGGACTTGTAGCCTCCAGAGCTATGAGAAAATAAATTTCTGTGGTTTTAAGCCATCTAGTTTGTGGAACTTTGTGTTACCCCTAGAGTAACTTGTTAATTTGTAAATTAAGCATTGAATAATTTTCTCTCCATGATGTGTGCTGTTACTAAGTAAGAATGACAAAAATCTACTAACACACTAACAGTTTATTACTAAGTATTCTTTAAGTCATTTACTCCACTTCACTTTAGGTTGGCTGTCTAGATGTGTGGTGTGATCAGTCAATAAAATTAGCCTCCAATTCTAAAACCACTCAAGTCTACTTCCCTGAACCATATTTCCATAAGTTGGTGTTTATAACATTTTTTACACTATTGGGGCAAATATGAAAAGCAGCGAACCAGTGTAGTAGCAGTTGTTTTTAATTGTGGAAGGTCTCTGAAGCAGACACTCTTAGTTACTCATCTAACAACCCTTTCCTCCTTTTTACTTGATTTTGTTGTGCCCATGGACTTAAGGGGAATTGAGCCCAGATGCAGGAGCTGAATCATGATTAGTCTATGCCAGTGGTTCTCAAAGTGTGGTTTTTTTGACCAGCAGCAGCAGCTTTATTTGATGTTCAAGTCCAACCAGGAGATGCATACCACACGGAGTTTAATAGGGAAAGTTGAACATAAAGAATTGTTATTAACTGTGAGACTGGGGTAACGAGATATTACCTTGTGAGAAGGAAAGAGAACTCTGAAGAGTATAAGAATAGCAGACAGAAGGAGCAGTCCCACTGCTAGGGCTTAGAGGGCACTCAAGTAAAGGCCCCTGTGGTTAGCTCTGTTGCTGTGCAATAATTATCCCAACACTTAGCATCTTTATAGACACTTAGGATCTCATGCAGTGTCTCAGAGTCAGGAATCCAGCTACAGGTTCTGGCTCATAGTCTCTGGAGAAGCTGCACTCAAGCTCTCAGCCAGGGCTGCTGTTATTTTAAGGCTTATCTGGGGCAGGAGGAGCTGCTCCAAGCTCATTCACATGGTTGTTAGCCAGCCTTGCTGGGTGTTTTCTGGAGGCTTCAGTGTCTAACCACATGGGCCACTCCTTTGGGCTGCCTCATGACATAGTGGCTGGCTTCTCCCACACTGATCAAAGAGAAAAGTGTGCTAGAACACGCAAGATGGAAGCTGCAGTCATTGTATTTATTATGTAATCTCAGAAGTGACATACCATCATGCCTGCCATATTGTGTTCTATTAGAAGCAAGGCAGTCAATCCAGCCCACACTCGAGTGGAGGGATTATACAGGAGCATAAATACCATGAACTGTAGAGCCCTCAGCCAGGGCTGAGATCTTGAACTTGTCAGAGAGGGCATGGCCATACCTCACTGGTTGGCCGAGAAATTGCTGTGATACTGTGCCATTGCTAGAAATGTAGCCTCCAGAACCCTGCAATGAGTGTTACAGTAAGTGACAATATGTAAAGGGTATCTTGCGGGGCACAAGAGAAGAAATAAGACAATTCTGCCCATTAGCATCAGGGAAGGCTTTTCAGATTAAAATGATATTTGTGTGGTCCCTGAAAGATTTAAGTGGGGGTTTGGCAGGCTCAGGTAGGGAATTCGATGAGCAAGGATTTAAGGGATACCACTTTATGAGAATGTCAGGGAGTACAGTGTGACTGGAGAAATAAGGGCATGAATGGTACTGAGGGTAATGAGGCTAATGAGGGTGATTGGACTTGATGCTGAAGAACTTGATGCATTGGAAGGACTATTTTAAAGTACATTTTTCTGTGTATATTTAAGGTATACCACATGATGTTATGTGGTACATATAGGTAGTAAAATGGTTTCTATGAAGGGCAAATTAATATATTCCCTATGTCACATAATTACCCATTTTTTTTGTTTGTTTTTGTGGCAAGAGCAGCTGAAATCTATTCACTTAGCATGAATCCCACATCCAGTGCAATTTTATTACCTGTACATATCTGCCATTTTGTATCCTCTGACCATTTCCTCTCCTTCCTCCAACCCAATGCCTCTGGTAACCACTGTTTTGTTCTCTATCTCTGTATAGTGTTTTTTTTTTTTTTTTTCGAGACAAGGTCTCACTCTGATGCAGGCTGGAGTGCAGTGGCACGATTGTGTCTCCCTCCTTAGCTCAAGTGATCCTCCCAGCTGCCAGCACAAGCAGGTACCACCATGCCCGGCTAATTTTTGTATTTTTTGTAGAGACAGGGTTTTGCCATGTTGCCCAGGCTGGTCTCGAACTCCTGGGCTCAAGGAATTTTTCCCAGTTCATATGTTGCTGTTTCATTTTAAGAATTGTTTCCTTTGCTGTGCAGAAGCTTTTTAATTTGATACAGTAATATTTGTTTATTTCTGCTTTTGTGGCATGAGCTTTTGATGTGATACCAAAAAATTATTGCTATGGCCAGTGTCCAGGAGTTTTTCCCCATGTTCTCTTCTGGGAGTTTTCTAGTTTCTGGTCAATCCAAAGAACTTTACAACTTTTTCCACAGAAAAAAATCAGGAAAACTTGTCTATAATTTGACATAATCTTGAGCTATTGGAAATGATTTAGTTTATAATTAATTTTCCATATTTTTGTTTTGAAACTTTAAAATTTGTTCAACATCATGATATCTTATGAAAGCATAAGGCAATTAGTACTACCCTAATACCTAAAAAATGTAATTATTTTCTCTTTATTCAACGTGAACTAAAGTGTGTGTATGTGTGTGTGTGTGTGTGAGAGAGAGAGAGAGAGAGAGAGAATATACAACTTCTCAAAGTTGAGGTTTGTGGACCAAAATCATCAGCAGTTCCTGAAAAATTGTTAGAAATACAGATCCCACTCCAGACCCAAGGAATCACAACCTGCATTTTAACAACATCTCCATGCCAGAGAACTCATAAATTTGAGACAGATTGAGGAAAACTGTTCTACATACAGCTTTGTGAAGTTTTCTTTTAATATGAACTTAATTAGCCTCTAGCCAATTTTCAATTCCTGATGTAGAAAGAGATTGACGTAGAAGGGTAATGATAAGATTATGGAGAAGATACTAAGATATACATGAGCATTTTCCATCTTTTGGAACTAAATTGTAGTATAGAGCAGGTAAGTGTTTTAATAGTCCTGTGTTTGACTCCTACTTTTCTGCCATTTATGACTTGTAGACTTTGAGCAAGTTACTTAATCACACACTGAACCTTGGTTTTCTTACCTCATCAACTTGTTGTAAATGGTTAAATTGAAAGGCTGAGGTTCTTAATATAACATAGTTGTAATGTAACATATTTGTTAAAACTTTTTATAATGTAGATGTAATATAACCACACCTTCCCCACTGGGTTGTTGTAATGGCTAATTGGGTTAATACATAAAACATTCAGAACGGTGTCGAGTACAGTCAGTACCTAGGTAGACATAGTTACTGATACATAGGTGAGTAGTAAGAGTTCAGTTAATGATAGCTATTAACATTATTATAGAGTAGCTTATTTTTATTAGAGTATAAAATACGATAACGAAAAATTTCTTTACATTTTATATTTTCAGTAGAATGACAGATAAAAATTACATACCTTTTACTTTTTGCTTCTTAAAGAAATGCTTATTCTTATCTCCTTTTCCTTCTAAGAAAAATATGGTTAGATGTACAATATTCATATGGATATATCCTCAGATTGCTAACAGTTTCCAGATTTCTGAATTCCATACACATATCTCCTTCATTCTCGTCGTCTCTGAAAGGGGGCAGGAACTCCTGTTGATGGTGGTAAGATGATAAGGAATAACCAAACCACTTGGAAATGTGGAGGTTGGGAATTCTATCCAGAGCAGAACCTACCAGGTCATGCTGTGCGTTTTTGGGCCTCAGCAAGATTGAAAATTGTCATCTATCATAGCCTGGGTCTCCAGATTCATAAGTTTATGCTTGAAACATCAAACAGGAGTTCTAAACATTTAATTCATGATTACCAAGGGCTTACTGTAACTCGTTTCTATTTTTCTTCCACTTTACTTTTTGAGAACAGGATTTTTTTCTGAATATACTTGAGTTGTTATTTTTAAATTTTTAAAATATTTATTTATTTATTTGCGACATGTCTCAATAATTTGAGACAGGATTTCGTTCTGTTTCCCAGACTGGAGTGCAGTGGCATAATCATGGCTCACTGCAGCCTTGACCTCCCAGGCTCAAGAGATCCTCCCACCTCAGCCTCCCAAGTAGCTGGGACTGCAGGTGTATTCCACCACACCCAGTTAATTTTTAAATATTTTTTTGTAGGTACGGGGTCTTGCCATGTTGCCCAGGCTAGTCCTGAATTCCTGGGCTCAAGTGATTCTCCTCTACTGCCTCAGCCTCCCAAAGTGTTGGGATTACAGATGTGAGCCATTGCACCCAGGGAGTTATTTTTAAACATCCTCACTGCTTGATACTGAAATGAGAATGCAGTAGGTAGTAAATGTTTGGTGAATGAATAAATCTATTGAAATTTTTAAAATTGTTATTTTTTATGGGAAGCATTTTTGCATATTATTTAATGATATAATTTTGTATTTTAAAAGCTATTCTGTATCTAGAATGTTAGGTATGCATTGTCAATATCTTGGACTCTTAGATAACCTTCCAGGCTATTGTATGTAAGTCAAGAACTGTGTAATATGCTTTGGGAGTTCCCGTTGAGGAGTGTACTCTGTAAGGGCAACTAGCAGCTGGCTAGGGCCAGACTAGGTTTTGAGCAAATTTTGCCTAAATAGAGTTGAATGTAACAAACTGAATTTGTTTTTCAGAAATCGTTTCTGTCTTTTATAGATTTTAGTAACATGCAGCAATTGTTTAATCAAAATGAAACCTAACTTTTCACTGAGAGCTTTCCATAATTAAATGTAATTTGACCACAAAATCCCGCTATCTCCGTGGGTTCCTTGTCTCTTGAAGTGTGATTATGTATGCTTTGAGTCCTTGTGTGCAGTTTGTTAATATATTGTCACTTAGCAGTTTGTCCGTCGTTCTTTATTGCAATTATAAACTTCCTTGTGGTTATGCTACATATCCCCTACAAAGCACACATAGCAGATGAATTTTTATGATATGCATCAAAATTGGATTGAGGTGGGTGTACTTAGGATATGTAATCTAGAATATTTTCTATTACTGAGTTTGAAATAAGAAAACAGAAGCAGACCAGATTATGTAAATCTATGACTATTTTTAGCAGAACAAGCTATTTTCAAACACCTCAGCAAAATAGCATTATCTTGATAGAGTCACTTTAGGTAAGGACCTGTTTAGTGAAAATAACCACTAACGAAGGTAGATGTTTTCATTACCATCTAATTCTTTACTGTCGGAAGCTATAGCCTCCCCACCCCTGCCTGCTTTTCCCCTGTAGTAATTAGCTTTGAGGTAAGGATTGGGGGACTTTTGTTTTATTCATTTTATTTGCAGAATGGAGTGTATTTTATATATATATATATATATATAAAAGCCCATACTCTTTAACATTATATCTTCATTTGTCTGACATTACAAGTGATCATTAGCATAGGAGAGCTGAATTAGGAAATCCATTTCCCCAACCCATACTCCTCAACAGAAAGGTTTGTCAAAATCTTTCCTAAGAAAAGAATTACTTTCTGGTATACAGTTTGCGAATTTTGCACATCATCACATGTATAAGACGTGAGTCAAAAAGCTATTTTTATCATCTTTTAAATGTAGGCAACTTATTTTCTCTTAGCTTCAGTTTCTGCATGTGTACCATGACGATAATGCTGTTTTAGGATTATCAAGAGGATTAAATTAGATTAAGTGTCTCAAATACCCCATTTATTAGGAGTGTAGTAGATTTTATTATTAAGTTGTCCTGGTGCATTTCAAGTATTATGCATACCTAAATGTTCAATTTATGCATAACTATTCAAAACATACCTTTTTCTTTTTAGGAGTTACTTATGTGCATTTTGAACACCTGTTTTTAGACTTTTCACTCTCCTCTATTTGAAGTTAATATCATAATTTTTTACAAGTTGTAAATCTTTTTTAAGTTTTCTGTATTTTTATATATGGCAGTTGTATTTCCTCAAACTAGCACTAAATTTCTCATAAAAAGTACAGAAGAACACAAGTATTTTAGAAAGAGAAGAATTGATACTCCCCAATCAAAGAAAGGGTCTCCTGGGTCCACCAGGAAGCCCCTTGCTGGGCTCACAGTGGTCATCGATTCCATCCCCTTTCCACCCTGCTGAACTCCCCAGCTACACACTTGCCTGCCTCTGTGAGCGAGCATCTGGTAACAATCCCAGTAAACTCCTGAATGCCTTCTACATGTTCCTGGTCTAATGAGACAAACGTAAAAATAATTATATGGAATGCATAATTATTTTTAATATATTACAGATATTATATAAAAATATATAATATATACTATATGGAATGCATAAGTATTTTTAATATATATATTATATAAAATATTATATATATTATATATATTATAGTCCATATAATTATTTTTACGTTTGTCTCAGACCAGGAACATTTTGGAGAGTACCCAATTTTATTCAGCTTTTTGTCCCAATAACAGTGCCTGGCCTTCTCGTCCCGGTTCTTCCTGGAGTCAGGAAAAGCTGGGTTGAGAGGACAAAAAAAAAAAAAAACAGTGCCTGATACATGGAAAGCATTGAGTTTTCAGATGGAATGCCTTGTTTCTTCAGGAATGCCCATGACTTTCTCCTAAATGCATTTTAAATATCTCTGTTCCTTAGCACAGAATGCCCCCAGCTTTCTGCACAGCGAGCTCCTGTCTTTCTCTTAGATGCCTGTGAGAGGCTTCTTCCTCCAAGGTCTTGCTCAGAGTTGTCCAGGCAGACTCTGTTGCTTGGCCATTCCAAAGCCACTCGAAGGATTAGCTAAGAAAGTTATGTTCTTTTTCCATTGCGGCTGTAAATACTACCAGTTTTACAGTTTAAAACAGCACCTATTTATTTATCTTTAAAATGAAGTCAGAAGTCCAGGTACAGTCTGGCTCTGCTGGCTCCTCTGCTTAGAATTTCACAAAGCATCCTCAAGGCTGCCTTCTCTCCTGGAGGTCCTGAGGGTGAATCTGCTTCCCGGCTCATTGATGCTGTTGGCCAAATCCAATTCCTTTTGGCTGCAGGAGTGTTCCCCACTTCCCTGCTAGCTGGCCTTTGCTCCTCAGTGCCACCTAAGCCCTGTCCATGCTTTCCACATGGTCCTTCCAGCACCCGCAGATGAAGTGTCTCTCACACTTCACATCTCTCTGATTTCACCTTCTTCCCTGTATTTCTGCCTTCAGTAGGAGAAGGTTCTCTGCTTTTACAGGCTTGTGGGATCAGATGGGCCCTGCTTGGATAATCTAGCATCCTCCCCCTATTTTGTGGTCTGTGACCTGTTTCAGGTTCCAGGATATCTTTGGGGGCCATTTTGCCTACCATAAAGGTTTCTAGCACTTGTAGTCTGGAGCTGGCTGCCTGGCTTGAAACTCCAGTATACCCTTTAACATTGATACCACTTTTGGTAAGTTACTTTACTTCTCTCCTGTGCTTCATAGTTCTCATTTGTGAAATGGGGGTAATAGTTGTAGTTTCACCATACAGTTTTTATGATAGCAGTGAAAGCCAGCAACAGACTTAGACAGAGTCAGTACATTCCTTTCACAGGGCTTAGGATCCACCAGACTCCACATGGACAGCCCTGCAAAGCAAGCTTCTCAGCTTTTAGCTCATTGAGGAGCAAGCTTTTAGGGCCTTCTAGTCCACATAGTGCCCCACTGACGATACTCCCTAATCAAAGAAAGGGTCTCCTGGGTCCACCAGGAAGCCCCCTGCTGGGGTCACAGTGGTCGTCAATGCCTTTCCATCCGCTTTCCACCCTTCTGAATGCCCCAGCTAAATACCTGCCTGCCTCCTCTGTGAGCGGGCATCTGGTAACAATCCCAGTAAACTCCTGAACGCCTTCCACAAGGGTGAAGTAAGATTGTCTTCAGACATCAGTCTACATATGTTTATGTATTTTCTTGAATATACTATATTGTATATTGCTAGTCAGGCACTTATATGGACTATAATATAGTCCATATAATTATTTTTATGTTTGTCTCATTAGACCAGGAACATTTTGGGGAGTACCCAATCTTATTCAGCTTTTTGTCCCAATAACAGTACCTGGTACATGGAAAGCATTGACTTTGTTTTTTAAAGAATAATATTATACCCATGATTTGCTAATCATCTACATTTTATTTCTTTCTTCCTCATTTATTTCAAAAGTATCTGAAAGTTACAGAAATACATAATATCATATCAGAGTATTTTATCATATATGAAGTTGTTAATATGCCAGTTATATTATGCTTGCTAAGCTTTATGCCAAGATAAAGAAAATTTCATCCTGTATCTTCCTGTAACAGCTGTTATAGTGTTGATTATATCATCTAAAATACTTGTAAAATTGTAAAAATTTGTAAAATCTGCCTTTTATTTTTTCCATATGCAATATAAAATGTGGCTTATGAACATACTGATCTGAACCCATACATTGTCTAAAATCTATAGTTGAGGCAGAGAGGTACAGAATATGTGTATATGTTCTAGCAAATGACAAATTAGGAAATAAATTACTCCCATCAATTATTCCTGTTATGTACATGGAAAAATATCATAAATAAAGAGGAATTTAATATTTTTAAATGTTTTTCAAGGACATAACTGGAGTAATTTGTATGCATAAATATCACACAGTGTCTGTCTGCTGTCTCTTTATCTTTCTCTTCTGTCTCCTTCCTTCCCGCTCTTTCCCCTACTCCCCCTTCTCCTTCCTCTTCTTCTCTTCTTCCCACCCTCCCCTCCCCAGGAAAAAAGCTTTCTTGTTCGATTCTAAGATTTATTACCATGAAAACATTGTGAGGAAGAGAAATAAATCTTGGCTGTAAATGTGCGTTGTGTATCATTTGGAATAATAGATGCAGTGACACTTCACAAGGGGCTTTACAACCAGTGATTAATATCTTCTCCGGTATATTTTTGCTTTATAATACACTTGGGCATTCTTGTTTGGGAAATTGCGTATTCACCATGTAGGAAAAGAACATTTTCTTCCTGATTGCAATGTAATTGCTAAAAATCAATCTCAGGGTCAAAGATAAAACCTCCAAAGGTCTTTAACTGCTCCTGCTGTTTCTAGGCTATGTGGGAGGTACATATTTCTGTTCATATAGTATGACTGAGTGGAAGCTATAAGTCCTGAACATCCAAAAGTAAAATATAAATATAGAATTAAGCAAAACATTTCACAATAAGCAGAGAATGCAAAGCCCAGGAACTTTATAAGTAGACAGAGTTCTAAGAGCTTCATTTCTCATTGTCATGAAACCTCAAGCCTTGGTTTTCTTACCTAGAAAACTGAATGATGTAAAGATTAATTGAAATATGTAAAGCAAGTAGTGCCAGGTAAATAGTAAGTACTCAATAATTGTTAGTTATCTTTATAATACCATTACTGCCAGGTACAGTGGCTCACGCACGTAATCCCAGGGCT
>PVKP010016704.1:12652-47715 GCA_004027715.1 Plecturocebus donacophilus
TGTTTTATTGCCCAGGCTAGAATGCAGTCTAAAAATGGGTATTAAAAACCTCTTTTATGCCAATAATTGTGCTTAACAATGGAGACAGGAAGGAATAGGGGATGAAAATAACAAATAAGCAGCCAACCAATATTTTATTTAAACCTGTGAAATGCTATGCAATTGCTGAGGAGTGATTTGCTTCCAATTATGTGGTCACATTTAAAATAGGTATAATGTGATACTGAGAAAAATGTGTGTTTTGTGGATTTGGGGAGGAGAGTTCTGTAAATATTTGTTAAGTTTACTTGTTCCAAGTCTGAGTTCAAGTCCTGGACATCCTTGTTAATTTTCTATCTCGTTGATCTGTCTAATATTGACAGTGTAATGTTAAAGTCTCCCACTATTATTGTGTGGGAGTCTAAGTCTCTTTGTAAGTCATTAAGAACTTGCCCTGTGTATCTGGGTGCTCCTGTAATGGGTGCGTATATATTTAGGATCGTTAGCTCTTCTTGTTGTATTGATCTTTTCACCACCATGTAATGTCCCTCTTTGTTTTTTATGTTCTTTGTTGTTTTGAAGTCTGTTTTATCAGAGACGAAAATTGCAGCTTCTGGTAATGCCAGCTGGCTGTTTTGCCCATTAGTTGATGTAGATTCTTCATTATGGTGATGCTCTTTACCTTTTGGTATGTTTTTGGAATGGCTAATACTGGTTGTTGCTGTCTATGTGTAATTCTTCTTTCAGAAGCTCTTGTAAAGCAGGCCTGGTGGTGATATAATCTCTGAGTACTTGTTTGTTAGTAAAAAATTTTATTTTTCCTTCACTTATGAAGCTTAGTTTGGCCGGATATGAAATTCTAGGTTGAAAGTTTTTTTCTTTAAGGATGTTGAATGTTGGCCCCCACTCTCTTCTAGCTTGTAGGGTTTCTGCTGAGAGATCTGCTGTGAGTCTGATGGGCTTCCCTTTGTGGGTAACCCGACCCTTCTCTCTGGTTGCCCTTAGCATTTTCTCCTTCATTTTAACCCTGGTGAATCTGACGATTATGTGTCTTGGGGTTGCTCTTCTTGAGGAATATCTCTGTGGTGTTCTCTGTATTTCCTGGACTTGAATATTGGCCTGCCTTGCTAGGTTGGGTAAGTTTTCCTGGATAATATCCTGAAGAGTATTTTCCAGCTTGGATTCATTCCCTTCGTCACATTCAGGTACACCTATCAAACGTAGATTAGGTCTTTTCATATAGTCCCATATTTCTTGGAGACTTTGTTCATTCCTTTTTCCCCTTTTTTCTGTCATCTTGCCTTCTCATTTTATTTCATTGAGTTGATCTTCGACCTCTGATATCCTTTCTTCTGCTTGGTCAATTCGGCTGTTGAAACTTGTGCATGCTTCGCGAAGTTCTTGTGTTGTGTTTTTCAGCTCCATCAATTCGCTTATATTCTTCTCTAAGTTGTCCATTCTCATTAGCATTTCGTTAAATCTTCTTTCAAGGTTCTTAGTTTCTTTGCCTTGGGTTAGAACATGTTCTTTTAGCTCACAGAAGTTTCTTATTATCCACCTTCTGAAGCCTGATTCTGTGAGTTCATCACACTCATCCTCTGTCAGGCCTTGTTCTCTTGCTGATGGGGAGCTGCGATCCCCTGTAGGAAGAGAGCCCTTCTGATTTCGGGTGTTCTCAGCCTTTTTGCACTGGTTTCTTCCCATTTTTGTGGATTTATCCATCTGTCGTCTTTGTAATTGCCGACTTTCAGATTGGGTCTCTGAGTGGACGTCCGGCTTGTTGGTGATGAAGTTTTTCTGTTTCTTAGTTTTCCTTTGGCGGATGCCCCTTCCCCACAGAGCTGGGCCTTCCCAGGTTCAGCTGTGCTTGCTCTCAGTCCTCAGTGCTTCCAATTGCTGTTCTCCTTGTGGGGATGGGACCAGCGGAGCCCGACTAAAAGGGCACCCAGTCCCGTATACTCCGCACTGAGAAGCGCCGTGCCAGGGCGCCGGCAAAACAGCCGCGCCGGCCAAAAGAGTTGTGCTGGCGACCCATGTGGCTCCTTCGCCAGGAATCTCCCAGTTTGTGGGCATCAAAAATTCGTCTGCAATTGCAGCATCCACTTGCTCTCTGCGCTTTCACTGGGAGCTACAATCCTGAGCTGCTGCTACGTGGCCATCTTGGATCTCTCTCCATGATCTTTCAATTCATGAAAAATGAGGAAATCTCAGTAGGGAAGTAAAGACCATTAAAAAAGAGTCTCATGGATATTTTGGAACTGATAAATATACTATCTGATGGTTAAAAGTTACTGCATGGCCTTAGCAGGGGAATGGAGGAGACCGTAAGTGCCCTGTGGGTTCTGCCTGCCTACTGCCCACACAGAGCCACCTTATCAAAACAAGGGAATCATAATACAGGAGGTAATTCACACAAAGCCAGCCAGACTGGAGACCAGAGTTTTTTACTCAAATCTGTTTCCCTGAAATCTTGGACTGGGGTTTTTAAAAGATAATTTGATGTGTGGGGGCAAGGGAGTGGGAGTACTGATTCATCGGATCCTAGAGGAAATCATAGGTGGTCAAAGAGGGTTTTTCTTGCTGTCTTCTCTTCCCAGGTGGGATCACAGAACTGGTTGAGCCAGATTATCAGTCTGGATGGCACCAGCTGGTACATCAGAATGCAGGGTCTCAAAAAATATCTTAAGCACCATTCTTAGGTTTTACAATAGTGATGTTATCCTGAGGAGCAACTGGGGAGGTTTGGAATCTTGTGGCCTCTGGTTGCATGACTTCTACACCATAATTTCTAATCTTGTGGCTAATTTGTTAGTCTTACAAAGGCAGTCTGGTCCCCAGGCAAGAAGGGGGTTTGTTTTGGGAAAGGGCTGTTATCTTTGTTTCAAAGTTAAACCATAAATGAAATTCCTCTTGGCCAGCACGGTAGCTCACGCCTGTAATCCCAGCACTTTGGGAGGCCAAGGTGGGTATCATTTGAGGTCAGGTCCAGACCAGCCTGGCCAACATGGCAAAACCCTGTCTCTACTAAAAATACAAAACATTTAACTGGATGTGGTGGATATGGCTCTGATAACTGGAGGAACCAGGAACCAGGGTCCTTTATCTTGCACCGATTTACAAAAAATGACACGGACACATGTGGAGTGGTTTTAAGGAGCAGAGAGTTTAATAGGCAAGAAAGAAGGAAGAAGTTTCCCTTTATAGAGACAGAGAGAGGGAGGCTCCAAGTAGAGGAAACCCGGTATGTGGTGGGTAGAGAGGAATGGTCGGTTACATTGAGAGGCTGGAGGAGGTGGTGTCTGATTTACATAGGACCCAGGGGATTGGTTTGACCACGTATGTCATTTACATAGCCCTTGAAATAACTGGGTGGCCCACCCTAGCCTTTTAATATGCAAATGTGGGCCACTGTGATGTCTTGCATAGGTGGAGATATCTGGGGACAGCATGTTGGGCAGACCTAGTTTTGAATCCACATTAGCATATCAATACTTGCCAGCCTGGCCCTTTAAGCTGTTTTTCTGCTAGAAAAGAAACATTTCTGGAGCTGCTTTTATTACAAGAAAAAAACCTTACCAAGGACCCTTTATCCTCTCTATCTGCATAAAATAATTTCTTAATGACTCCTATAATAGTGGCATGCATCTGTAATCCTAGTTATTGGGGAGGCTGAGGCAGGAGGTTCACTTGGACCTGGGAGGTGGAGTTTGCAGTGAGCTCAGAAAGCACCACTGCATTCCATCCTGGGCAAGAGAGTGAGATTTCATCTAAAAAAAAAACATATATTTTATATATATATATGTGTGTGTGTGTGTGTGTGTGTGTGTGTGTGTGTGTATGTATATATACGTATATATGGATTTTATATATGTTCGTATATATATAAATTCCTATGGAATGTGTGTGTGTATATGAATTATTCTCAAAGTTAGCTCAGCCAGCACCCAGGAATGAACAAGGACAGCTTGGAGGTTAGAAGCAAGATGGAGTCTTTTAGGTCAGATCTCTTTCACTGTCATGATTTTCTCACTGTTACAGTTTTTGCAGGCGTGGTTTCAAGAAGAAAGAGAATTAGTAATTAATGAACTTGAAAATAGATCAATAGAAATTATCCAATGTGCAAAATAGAAAAAAATAATGAAGGGAAAAAGAAAGGCAGGGCTTCAGGGGCCTATTAAATTACGTCAAACCATCCAGCTGTTGGTAAATAGAATCATAGAAGGGAAGCCGAGAAAGAGTGGGATAGAAGAAGTATTCAAATAAATAATGGTTGAGAATTTTACACATTCAGTGAAAGATAGAAATTTATAGATGCAGAATGCCCCCAAGAACACCAAGAGGAATAAACACAAAGAAGCCCAAATCAAGACAAAGGTAAAGAGCACATTTTGATAGGAGCAGGGGAAAAACAACACATTATATACAGGGAATTTCATGATGACTGATTTCTCATTAGAAATTATGGAGACAGAGGAGCAAAAAATAACATGAAAGTCCTGAAAGAAACCATTACCCAGAATTCTTTATTCAGTGAAAATATCCTTTAAGAATGAAGGCAAATTAAGACATTTTAAGATTAAAACAGTACCACTGCTACCACTACGATGTAAAATAATTTGTTGCATCAGACCAGGCACAAGTGCTTACGCCTATAACCCCAGCACTTTGCATTGCAGAGGCAGGAGGATTGCTTGAGCCCAGGAGTTTGAAACCAGCCTGAACAACATAGCAAAACCCCGTCACTACAAAAAATAACAAAAATTAGCTAGACGTGGTGGCACACACCTATGGTCCCTGTTACTCGGGAGGCTATGGCAGGAGAATCGCTTGAACCTGGGAGGCAGAAGTTGCAGTGAGCCAACATCATGCTATTGCACTCCAGCCTGGGTGACAGGAGTGAAACCCTGTTTCAAAAAAAAGTAACAGAGGTTGATATCTGATGGAGATTGTTGTGGGTGAGTGGCAACTATCTGGGCTGATGGCATGGGGGTGCAAGAAATTACCAAGACAGTTGTAAGTACAGAATGGCAGATTTATTAGAGAAAGAAGGAAAAGACATTACAAGGAGGTGACAGGCAGGCCAGTGAAGAGAAGCTGACTATAAGGAAACAAAGGACTGCTGGAGATTTTATAAAATGGTGCTATGGGATTTGCTGGAGAGCTTTGTGCAGTACCAATAATGCCAAGGCTGCAGTGAGCTAACTTGTAGGTGTCTGCTCATAAGTTGAGCACGGGAGTACATATTCTGGACCCTGAAGAAAGGCAGACTTTAGCTTATCTGGTTTTTTTGCTTCCCATTGCTCCCACCAGCATGACTTCCTTTTTCTAATTAGGATTCCACACTTCCCCCGTGACAGAGCAACAATGACAGATCTTTGGCATGTGGAGGAAGGTCTCATCTTCCAACTGCTTCCTGCTGACCATGTTGTAGAGCTGGCCCTACTTAGGATTATTAGTTGGTCGAGAAGTTGTGCAGGTTATTGTTTTGGATTGTGGGACATAGGATATTGGATCTTACTGGAAGAAGGAACTCATTAGAAGGGGGATTATGTCAAGATGAAACTGGTGTTCAGCTGAATCCTCGGGATATTCCTAAAGGTAGCAGCCATTACTGGGGAGAGATTGCTATGTCATTTGCAGCATTATTTGAAGGTGAAACTTACGAACTCTAGAAGATAAAAGTTTGGATTTTTTTTAAAGCCAGTTCCAAAAAGGCAAAGAAAGACCTTTTGCAGTGTGACTTTTTTCTGATGGGTGTCCATTTAGTTAACTTGGAAGTTAAACTTGATGAAAAAGTGTTTGAATTTAATTAGACACAGGAAGAGTGTGTTTAGGGTTAGGAGGTTATGAGTATAGCAGGGGAACACATGACTCACAGGAACAGCATGAGATGTTTTTTATTACATTCAGAATTTAGATAAATATCAAGAAAAGCCAGGAGTACAGAATTATGTTAGAGAAAAACATTGGTTAATGTTGACCTTCAAGATGAAACATTTTAGCATTAGGCCACAATAACAGGACTGAAGAAAAAAGTTACAGGAGCTGACAAAGACTGAAGAAGAGAGTTACTATCCTAGGCCTTTTCCAAGGGAGAAAAAGCTGAAGGCAGTGGGACACAGCAAATGTTGAACTTCAGAGATATGATTCTAAGGAGTTTTTTTTTTTTAATTTTTGTAAAATTCTAAGTAAAACGTGTTGCAGTTTTATTAACAGCAGATTAATACCCTAAGAAAACCTTATTTTAACATTGAGGATTAATGTTAGAAAGACTATACAAAATTCCTTTTATAGATTCTCCTTCATGAACTTTTCCATGACCTACACAGACCATTTACGACATGTTTGGACTTTCTTGCTTGTTCTAACCATCTTTTTTGTTTGTTTTTTACAACTGGTTACCTTACTTTAAGATAAGAATTTACCATTACAAGATTCTTTCTTCTATAAAATTTCTTTTTATAACTTTCCTTAATAAAAATACTTCTTTTCCTTTTCTTCTTCAACTTTCAGTGAGTTTTCAATGTTTACATATTAGTTGGGCCATAAATAATGAGTCTTATCTTAGCACCAGCAACTTAGTAACAGATTTAAAGCAGTCAGGAAACAAAGAGGGGGAGAGAGCTTTAGAAGACTCTAAAGTCTACATTGCAGGTTAACCATTTGAGCTCTGAATTTCTCTTGTAGCTTGCCCATCAGTTTAAAATGTGCACAAAAATGGACCATAATATGTAACCAGCTGGAGTTTTAAAGAGAATAACAAAATCAGGGGTTAGGATGCTAGAGACTTTTTCTCTTTTAAGGCTAGACCCCTTGATTGAACAGATAAAGAGGAAAAGAGAAGAAAGGAATGGGCTGGGCATGGTGGCTCACACCTGAAATTCCAGCATTTTGGGAGGTGCTGGCAGGTGGATCACTTGAGGCCAGGAGTTTGAGACCAGGCTGGCCAACATGGTGAAACCCTGTCTCTACTGAAAATACAAAGATTAGCCAGATGTGGTGGTGCATGCCTGTTAATCCCAGCTATTTGGAAGGCTGAGGCACAAGAATGGCTTGAACCTGGGAGGCAGAGGCTGCAATGAGGCAGTGGCTGCAGTGAGCCAAGATGGTGCCACTGCACTCCATTCTGGGCAACAGAGGAAGACTGTTTAAAAAGAAAGGAAAAGAGGAGAAAAGAGAAGAAAGGAATGGAGAGGAAAGAGTTAAGCTTTACAGGAGGGCTTATAAGCCATCCAGCCATTGCAAGGTGTGGGGCCAGCCCCTTTACTACTTTCCTTTATTGCTTTATCCCTTCAGTCAGGGAGAGCCTTGGCACCCCAGACCTACATGTTGTGAGATGAATTTTTCCTGCCTCCTGAAGTCACCACTTAAGGTGAGCTGTTTTCAGCCAGAGCAGAGAGCCCCATTCAACTCAAGGCTTTCAGGGGTTGGGATTCCATCCTGGGAGCCCTTTGGTCCTCGGACCTTGACAGTGGCAGAGGGCACAAGTTGGGTGGGGCTTTTTGTGTTTATCTCATTGGGGGCAGTTTGCCTTTGAGTATCCTGGCCTTCTCCGCTGGTAGCAGTCATTTGGAGGAGTATCTTCAGGGAAACCTAGAGGGGGCTAGGGGCTTTACAACAGCCAACAGTTCAGTCTACCTCTGCCTCTTGTTTCTGTGCTTTTCTTTCTTTTCTTCTTTTTTTTTCCCCCTTGTCCTCCTTATTCTGCTTTTGGTTATAAAAGACTGAAGAAGCAAATTTGTTGATTTTCTGCATAGGAGCCATGCTGTATTACACAAGAAAGTTAGACATTTCTTTCTGAGGATTGAGGGGTTGAATTCATTGCAGTTTTTTAAAAAGTACAGCCTAGAGGTGAGTCTGCAGGAATAGATGGGGTTTGTTCAATAGTGAGACTGGAAAATGCGCCACTCAGGGCTAATTGAACCGCACTTTCTCTTAGGGCATCCTGCCAATGAAGAGGGTTCCGTTCATGTCCACTGAGGGACTCTAAGACTATCTGAATAAATTAACAAAGACCTAACTGTATGCTACACAAGAGATGCACTTTAAATATAAAGAGGAAGGTTGAAAGTGAATGGATGGCCAAGTAAGCAAGTAGCAGGCTTCTGAAAACTTGGTGACTATGTGTGAAATGTCTCATAAATTAGCTCTTAGGACGAGCAGATAGAGAGGGTGTTTGGTTTTGATGCTTATGTTAATTAATTTTGTCCTGAATGTAGCAAAAGGTTTTTGGATCAGGAATTTCTTCCTGTTTACCTGACAGCAAATAACCAGTGGGCAATTCCCGGGTCCCAGTTCTTACCTGTGGTGCAGTTCAGTGCAGGCAGGGTCTGATGTCCTCCATCAGCAAAGCCTGTATTGGAGATAAGGAAAGTACATGTTCTGTGCTTTTTATGAAAGGGAAAAAGGCAGTTGTCTCCCTTTACCTTTCTGAGAGAGTCTTTAAAGAAAGATAGCAGTATCTTTCTAATCTTTTCATAACATATTTAAATCTCTGTATGGAAAAGATGAGCCCGTTGTCTTCAGTTTTACAAGTCAGAAATGTCTCTGGTTCTGGGGCCTTAAACACTTTGAAATGTAAACATGCACATCCAGGGTTAAGAAAACCTCTCTGGAGTTCACACTCTACACACTCCTAAGGTTTACTTTTAGTCAAGAATCCCAAATTTCAGTAGAAGTTTTCCTGAAAGTCCTAATTGTGCAGAAACCTAAAAGTGTTTTCTCTACAATCTCACAGAAGGACATTTCATTATGAAAATGAGTCAGTTTGTCAGGAAGCCATAATAGTCATTAATTTGTCTGTGCCTAATAGCAGAACTTCAAAATACATGAAAGCAAAAAGAGAGAGAGAGAGAGAGTTAATGGGAGAAATAAACAGTTCCATAATCATAACGGGAGGTTTTAATACCTCCTGAGCAATTGATAGAGAAAGTAGATTTTTAAAAATCAACAAAGGTGGACCGGGCGCAGTGGCTCACGCTAGTAATCCTAGCACTTTGGGAGGCCAAAGCAGGTGGATCACCTCAGGTCAGTTATTCGGGAGCAGCCTGCCCAACATGGTGAAACCCCATCTCTACTAAAAATACAAAAATTAGCCTGGCGTGGTGGCGGGAGCTTGTAATCCCAGCTACTCAGGAGGCTGAGGCAGGAGAATTGCATGAACCCAGGAGGGAGAGGTTACAGTGAGCCAAGATGGTGCCATTGCACTCCAGCCTGGGAGACAAAGCAAAACTCCGTCTCAAAAAAAAAAAAAAAAAATCAGCAAAGGTTGGAAAGATTTTAACAACACTATCAGCTACATTATTTAAGAACGTTGCATACATCTCTTGGGAAAGACTACCAGCAATGAATAAGAATACCTGTTTTGTTTGCTCTTAGCAGCCTTGGGACTTAATTCTTTTTCTGTAGTATTCTTTTTTAATCTGGAAAGAAAACCATAGTACTTGTTTTTATTTGCATTTCATTAATCACTGAGTGATTGAATTTTTTTTTGCATATGCTTATCATTTTCTTTTGTATGAGGAGGTTAATAATTTGGGGTGTAGTTATGTGTTATGTTTATTGTTGATTTATAGCTTATATTGTATGTATTTTCCCTTTGTCATTAATTTTTAAACCATCTTTCTGATGTTCATCTTATAGAAGTTGAAATATTTGTATAGTTAAATTCTTTTTTTATTTTCTGTTCTTTTTTAAATTCTTTGATTTCTGCAAGTTGTTTTTTGTGATTCTGCTTATGAGTTATAGTCTAGCTAGGATATTATCTCATTTTTTAAAAAGTAACCTTATAAAAACCAAGGTAGACTCCAACCAGTGATGCACTGAGGAAAGTAACTTTTGTCTGTTATGTGTGTATAATTTAGACTTTAAAGTATTTATTACAATATTGTCCCATTCTTGTGCAATTAAAGTTATCTCTTCTTTTGGATCTCAGATCATTCATAATTTCATAAGACGGATCCAGACCAAAATTAAAGATCTTCTACAGCAAATGGAAGAAGGGCTGAAGACAGCTGATCCCCATGACTGCTCTGCTTATACTGGCTGGACAGGTGAGACTGTGGGGTCTGTCACTGATTCTTAGATTGTGAGATATAAGACCTGACTTTGAAATTTTCTTCTTTTTTAAAATGCTAAAGATTTGGCTGGGTGCAATGGCTGACACTTGTCATCCCAGCACTTTGGGAGGCCAAGGCAGGCAGATCACCTGAGGTCAGGGGTTCGAGACCAGCTTGGCCAACATGGTGAAACCCCGTCTATACTGAAAATACAAAAATTAGCCAGACATGGTGGTCGGAACCTGTAATCTCAGCTACTTGGGAGGCTGAGGCAGGAGAATCGCTTGAACTCAGGAAGCAGAGGTTGCAGTGAGCCAGGATTGTGCCACTGCTGCCTGGGCCATAGAGCAAGCTCCATCTCAAATAAAATAAAATAAAATGGTAAAGATTTTATACCTTTTTTTTTGGGACAGAGTCTCACTGTTGCCAGGGCTAGAGTACAGTGGTGCAATCACAGCTCTCTGCAGCCTTGACCTCCTGGGTTCCAGCCATCCTCTTGCCTCAGCCGCCTACGTAGATGGGACCACAGGCACGTGCCACCTCACCTGGCTAATTTTTTTATGTTTTTGTAAAGACAGAGTCTCGCTATGTTGCCCAGGTCGGTCTCAAATTCCTGGGCTCAAGCGATCCTCCTGCCTCAGCCTCCCAAAGTGCTAGGATTACAGGCGTGAGCCACCATGCCTGACTGATTTTATGCCTTTTAATTGAAGTCTTGGTCTGTGTCTTCAATGATGAGATTATTTGGAATTTTATTTCTAAAGAAATAGCTTTCTGCCAGAAGTTTGAACTTTTATATCTAGTGTGTTATATTTTTTATATATTTTTATATTTTTTCACAGACAGCTAGATATTAGGTTAAATAAATAACACTAGGTTGTTTATTTAACCTAATATCTAGCTGCCTGTGAAAATGTGTAACTGTCAAGAGCAAACTTGCCCTAGGGTCTGTTTTAAAGCATTCTTTGCTGCTCTGGTCATTGTGACAGGCTGTGGTGAGTGGTCTCTCTGTTCTGTGGTATAAACTATCTACCCTACTGCCTGTACTTATTTGATTCATTTGTGCACATAATTTTTATTTTATTTTAATGATAACAGTTAAACAACCAATAATACACCTCACATCAAAAAGTGTAATTAAAAAATTAACTTGCCTTAACTAACCTTTGCATTCTTATTATTTTACCAGGTACCCAGATTTTAATAACTGTTTGGGGAGTAGAAAGAATATAGGAGATGCCCTTGTTCTCAGGGATTAGACAGAAGTCTGACTAAATTCCTAATGACAATTTATATACACATTTAGAGTGATTTCTTGCTGGATTCTTATAGTTTAATTAATAAACAGCATAGACCGGGGTGGCGGCTTAAGCCTGTAATCCAAAGCACTTTGGGAGGTAAAGAGGACAGATCACTTGAGACCAGCCTGGCAACACGGTGAAACCTGTCTCTACTAAAAATACAAAAATTAGCTAGGTGTGGTGATGTGTGCTTATAGTTCTAGCTACTGGAAAGGCTGGCTTATAAACCCAGAAAGACATGGAGCCAGTTCACTTATAGGGCCAAAGATATTTCAAGTGTAATACAATTAGGTAATTGTGGTTAACCTGGAGTAAAATACAAAGAATAAGGATCTTTTGGAAGGAAAATAGCGTTGCTATTAGTTTCACAGTTTCCCCTAAAAAGCCTTTTATTTACAGCTTTTTCACTTGTTGAAAAAGGGTTTCTAAACCCCTGATTATTAGGTCCCAGACTGGCTGTGGATCAGAATTACCAAGAGAGCTTTGTAAGAAACTGCAGTTCTCAGCCTCCAGCCGAGAACAGTTACATTAGGAACTCTAGACGGGGCTTCCAGAAATCAGTATTGCTTAAAAATTTGACTGGCTTTAAAAAAAAATCCCTAGCTGTTGCTGTCTTTGGGAATCATCATGGAAGTATTTGGTTTTAGTAATTTAAATTAATAGGGTTTAGGGATTCAGGTAGATGTATGCAATCTACCTAGACCCATACCTCCCCTAAACTGTGTGTACAATATAAGAAGTAGGCTGGGCACAGTGGCTCACACCTGTAATGCCAGCACTTTGGGAGACAGAGGTGGGAGGATGGTTTGAGGATAGGGGTTTGAGACCAGCCCAAGCAACATAGCAAGACCTCGTCTCTACAAAAATAAAAATTAAAAAAAAATTAGCTGGGTGCACTGGTAAACACCTGTAGTCCCAACTACTCAGGAGGCTGAGGCAGGAGTATGGCTCAAGGCCAGAAGGTTGTGCCTGCAGTGAGCCATGACTATGCTGCTGTACTCCAGCCTGGGTGACAGAGTGAGACCCTTTCTCAAAAAAATAAAATGGAAGAAGAATAAGTGAAGCACCCACAACTTATCCCTTTAACAAAATTTTGAGACAGTGAAAACACACAAGTCATGTTGAGTAAAAAACCAGCAGCATTCAGAACGAGTGTGGAGAGCCACAGTGTGTGGGCGAGGAAGCGTGGATCCAGGCATGGCCAAATCTCCCTGACCACACCCATCCTTCCAGAATCAGATTCCGGGCGGAGTGGGCACCAGCCTCAAGGGGAACTTTTGTGGGCATATCCGAGTCCCGAGCAGGCAGGCAGTGCCAGGAGAAGCTGGGAATAAAGGCATGGAAAGTGCACAGGGAATGGGGTTGGAGAGCTGTAGAACAGGCATGACTTGCAGAACAGCGGGGTTAGCTTGCAACAGGGAGCAGCACCCTTGCTGGCCCCGGCTGACGGGGTAGGAAAGAAAGGAAGCAGCAGCGATGGGCACTCCTGAAACAAGGGTTTGAGAGTCAGGAGATCTGGCCACCAGAATCCCAATGTTAAATACACTGTTATCACTTAGCAAGAGGACACCGTTGGGATAAAAAATTGGGAAAGCTACGCTAATCATTTTCCCTTTCCAGGGATTTGTCCTGTTAATAGTTCATGTAGAAAAATTCAATTTTAAGAAAAAACATAATTATTGTATCCATAATATAAGGAAGAAAAAGAAAAATCAACATTTCTCAATGGAAGGCGAAAATGCACCAGGAAAATGTCACTACAAGGTGGAGACAAATTGGCAGTACTTTCAACACTGATTTTGTAACTTAGCTAAGCAGTGAGTTCACAAAGCAGAGGTAAAGGAACTCAGAGAAGAGATGGCTGGACAATAAGAGTGTGTGAAATAAGAATTGACATACGAAGAAAAGACATTTCAGGAAAAGACAAAATTATTTCAGAAATGAGACCAAAGTGCAAGGAGCCAAAGAAAGAGCTGATCCCACAGAAAGCAGAGGGGGCAAAGTGTCCTCCTTGTCTAGGAAGGGTTTAATAAATGCTTGCTTAATAAATAAGTGACTCAGTGAAACTAAAAAGGAAAAAAAGCAAAGAAAAGAAACAAAGATAAGTTAAAGAGAGACTTCAGTTTTCCAGTCTAGCATATAGGGAGTTTAGAAGTCACTGTTGCATCCTAGCAAATAAGAGGCTGAACAAAGTGAAAACTTAACAGCTCTTCTTAGCTCTGTCAGAGAACTGAGATCACAGGGGCAAACTGCTGCACCAAAAACTGACGAAACAGGTGGATGCCGAGAATTAGTGTCATGCATCGCTTCACGCTGTGGATGCATTCTGAGAAGCGCATCATTGGGCAGTTTGATTATGCAGACATCATAGAGGTGCTCACACATACCTAGATTGTGTAGCCAACCACACCCTGATGCTCTGTGATACAGCCTATTGCTCTAGGCTGGAAAGCTGTACACCATTGCTGCACTGAATACTGTAGCAATTGTAACACAATGGCATTTTTGTATCTAAACATAGCTAGACATAGAAAAGGTACAGAAAAACAGGCTATTATGATTGTGTTCTGTGGGACGGTGTGTATGCAGTTTGTTGTTGACCGAAACACCGTATGCGCATGTGACCTCACAGTTAACAGGAGCAGCAGGCACTGTGAGAACCAGTGCTAGGGTAGGAGACCAAAACGCTAATGATGAATTGCAGAGGCTCAGTGTGGACAAGACAGAGAGACAAAACTCCATGAGGACCCAGTCACGGCGGCTCTCACACTTTTGTGAACTTTACGTCTAGGAGTTCCACCAGGTCTTCATGGAATCCACATAGACCCATACCTCCCCTAAACCGTGTGTACAGTTTAAGAAGAAGGCTGGGCACAGTGGCTCATACCTGTACTCCCAGCACTTTGGGAGACAGAGGTGGGAGGATGGTCTGAGGCCAGGAGTTTGAGACCAGCCTGGGCAACATAGCAAGACTCAATCTCTACAAAAATAAAAATTAAAAAAAAAATTAGCCGGGTTCAGTAGTAAGCACCTGTAGTCCCAGCTACCCATGAGGCTGGGGCAGGAGGTCGAGGCTGCAGTGAATGTCAGAGAAAACTCCCCTCGTGCTTCGGGGGAAGGAACCATACTGAATTCCATCAGAGCCTTCTGTTCTTAACAAGGCCTGCCCTCAGGAGAAACTACTTTACCAGAGCCTCTCCTGCAAGGGGTTTATTGTAGCGCCGCCTACCCAGAGCAAAGGAGTTGCCCCTCCAGCTGGCTGTAGCTTTCAGCACTGGGAAAGGGAGGTAATCCGCTGCAGCTCCCCCTAGCCATCCTAGCCAACTGAGGGAGTGGGGATGGGAAGCCCTGGTGTAGTTCCCAGTCCAGAGGCACAGGCTGGCCAGAAAGTTGAGCTTGCTCACAGGTGCACACTCCCCAGAACCTCCCACCACATCCTTACGGCCTGTTGACTGCAGCTCCTTTTACCTAGTGCAGCGTGTACGCCTGCCAGCAAAAAGTGACAAAGCATGAGACCTTTTTTGTTTTTCACTTCCCCCGTTATCATTTACTTTAAAATAATGAAGCATTAAGTATATATAACTGTTGGTTTTTAGGTTCATAGGTTAACCACATCAGCATCCCGTTTTTAGAGATTCCTGAGTCCATCAGGGAAGACTCATTTGTAAGCCTTTATAGTGATTATTACGTTTAAAATTTATAGGTATTTAACTTTTACTGTCTGTTTCCTGTATGCTTATATTTTTCGAATACAGAAAACATCACTCAAGGGGATGATAAGCAACTCATGCAGAAGAATTTTTTTCAGAGGTTCCAAATATGCAACTTTCATATCTGTTTGATTTAGCATCTTTAAGGAAATGGATAATGGTGAAAGACTTCAAAAAGTGTTAAGGATTAATTTGAAAGAGAAGTGATATACCCTGAATAGAAGAATCGAAGAAAGAAGCAGCTAAATATTTAGATAAATTTAAAAAGCAAAATGAAAAATAGTAAAAATCAGAGTAGGATATTAGACAAAGACTAGAATATTGAAGAACCTCAACTTAAATATAAAAGAAACGTTTTGTTTGGCCTTTTCATCAGCATATCATCTCTGTCAATACTTATTCCTATAAAAGACTTTAGTGAATATGTATTTATACTGATTCTTTTTTTTTTTTTAACTTAGCTGTCATATTGTCTCCTCAAACCCAGACATAAGAATATGCTTCATTAAGAAGCTGTATAGCCCTTCTCTGGAGATGCTTGGATTCCTTTGAAGATCTGAGTCTGTTCTTTATCTAGAATGGAAAGGCTGGTGGGTGACGAACCACACGTGCCCTTTGCACTGGTCGTGTTACTCTGTACCATGTGACTGCCCCAGAAATGGCAAGTTCACTCACCAGCTGGTTGGGCTGTTGGAGGGTTGTTCACTAAAGAACATTGAAAAATTGGGAAAAATAGAAAAAAAAATAGGAAGAAGGTGTAAAATTCAGAAAAATAATCATTTGGGATAACATAGGAGAAATGGTTTTATGAGAAGTAAAAGAAGAAGATCCAAGTTAGCCAGAGGTACAAGGGAAAACGAACATAACCTTGGAATGAATGAAAATTAACTGACAATGAGTAGGAAGTGATGTATCTTTTCTTGTCTGTAAGAGGTATTAAATCACTGTGCCAGGACAAGTAGCAAGATAACATGTACAAACTTGGTTTCTGTTCTTTACTCCCTGATTTCTCTGTCTTGGTTTTGTTTTGTTTATTCATTTTTAAGAAATGTATGATATGTATTGTTTTGGTGTTACCCCTTGGGAAACATAAGATTTATGTAGAAGAAGGTATTTCGTGTAATTACAAATAATGTCCTGAAGATAAAAGGAAAGATAATAATGCTTTTCTTTTGGGGTGGGAAATTATTCCAGGCATAGCCCTTTTATACCTGCAGTTGTACCGGGTCACATGTGACCAGACCTACCTGCTCCGATCCCTGGATTATGTAAAAAGAACACTTCGGAATCTGAATGGCCGCAGGGTCACCTTCCTCTGTGGTGATGCCGGGCCCCTGGCTGTTGGAGCTGTGATTTATCACAAACTCAGAAGTGACTGTGAGTCCCAGGAATGCGTCACAAAGTGAGTTTTAGAACTGGAAACATTTTCTCCCAATTCCCAGTGGAAGCTTTTGCTGTAGAAAGATATTCAAAAAGGAAATTATTCTTTAGTTCATCCATTGTTATAAACAGGTCTCTCCAAAATGTTAATCTTGAGCATAATGGTGGGATCATTTGCACTCTTTTTATCCAAGCATGTGTGTGCAGTGGTTGTGGGAGGAATAAATATGTTTCTTTGAGTCATTTTAACCATCTTTCCTAAGCAATTTTTGGTTCCCTTCAGTGCATGAAAATCAGCTTACATGCTTTAGATTCACCATAATAACGAAATTGATCTTAGGGTCAACCTTTAAGTAACTAATTAGATATGCTAATGATGGAACAGTTAGGGAATGTAAGCTTTTATTGCACCTATTGGTTTACATTCTTTCTTGAAGAAACAGAAATGAGGGCTCATTCCTAGGGTCTGGTAGAGTATCTGGCACGTGCTAATCAGTTAATGTTTGTTGAAAGACAGAATAACTTCTGGGTATGGCGGCATGCACTAGTAGGTCCATTAGCTTGGGAGGCTGAGGCAGGAGGATTGCTTGAGCTCAGGAGTTCAAGGCTGGGGTGAGTCATCGTCCTGCCACTGCATACCAGCCTGGGCAACGGCAATACCCTATCTCTAAAGAACAAGAAAGAAAAAGACAGAATGACAAGCTAATTCCCAAGCATTGGTGACATTGCAGTACCTTTTTTTTTTTTTTTTTTTGAGACAGAGTGAGTTTTACTCTTGTCACCCAGGCTGGAGTGCAGTGATGTGACCTGGACTCACTGCAACCTCCGCCTCCTGGCTTCAAGCAGTTCTCCTGCCTCAGCCTCCCGAGTAGCTGGGATGACAGGCATGCACCACCACACCCAGCTAATTTTGTATTTTTGGTAGACATGGGTTTCACCATGTAGGTCAGGCTGGTCTTGAACTCCTGACCTCAGGTGATCCAACAGCCTCGGCCTCCCAAAATGCTGGGATTATAGACGTGAGCCACCATGCCCAGCTTATAGTACCATTTTTATTTAAAATTTAAATCACTTTGTTTTACTTCTGGATTTCAAAATAAAATTTTATGGTTTAAAATAGATGTAAAGGCAGAAAATAACAGAAAGATGTTTGATTTTTAATTTTGACATCCAAAAGGGGACTAGTGAATTGGAGACGGTTTTGTTGTGTTCTGGATTTGGAAGTATTTTTTAAAATCATAGTTTTAAACTTAAAATAAATAACAAGGTAAGTGTTTCAGGAAGAAGTACTTTAGACTTCTCCCCTGGGAAAAAAATGAATTTTTCTTGTTGGTTAGACTTTTACAGCTCCAGAAAGCGGTTGTCTGCCAAGAATCAGACCTTCCTGATGAGCTGCTTTATGGACGGGCAGGTTATCTGTACGCCTTACTGTACCTGAACACGGAGATAGGTCCAGGCACTGTGTGTGAGTCAGCTATTAAAGAGGTACTGTGGGGTATGGGCAACTGTGGGCATCTCTGCCATTCAAACCTGTTTGCTAGCATTGAGTTATATTAATAGCTGGACTCTGTTTCTAGGTAGCATTACTTTTTTTTTTTTTTTTTTTTTTTTTTAGATTTGGATAATTTATTCTAACAAAAGTATAAAGTATGGAAAATTAGTGTATTTGAATCATTTCAGAGAGTAGAGCAAGTTTCACACTAGCAGATTTAAGATTTTAGCACCTTTGAAAAGAAATATTCTGAGTTAAGACAAGTGGCAACGCAAGCTGCAGGTGACCTACAGGATACTCATCTGACTTCGGTGCAGTTCACATCACAGTGCGGTCATTTGGTTTTTTTTTCTCTACATTTTGAGAGTGCCACAAAACACACTTAAAGAGAACGAGACAAGAGTTCACTGAATTCATGGCTGGTGGTTAGAGGATGAACTAGAGACAAAAGGAGACGGTCATAGGCTGAACTGCAGGTCAAATAGACAGTCCGAAGGCGCTGACGATGCAGTACATGGTCTTATTCTCCCATCGCACGGTGCAGCTCCCGTCAGTGGAGCTGTCCCAGAAGCAGGAACTTGCCGTGTGTAATCCCGCTCCATTCTTCTGCATAATTACACAGGTCACAATGTATTTAAATGGTTTTCCCAGCTTTGTGAGTTGGCTTAAAGTTTGTTCTACTACATTTGTGGTCCACTGGTTCACTTTGCTGTGTTGATAAGCGTTACCACCAATTGCGCTTTCTATCGCCTCTTTTACAATGTTGCTCACTTTATCCACAACAAAAGCAGTCTCCTCCGCAGCCTGATAGTCTTCCATCTTTCCTCCGGCGCGTCGCCTCCGCCAGCATTACTTTTTTAAAGCAACTCATTAAAACTAACAAATAGCCTGGTTTTTTTTCTAGGGACATTAACAAAAAAATCTGTTCTCTCTTTCATCTTGTATTAATTCATCTGTTTTTGCTGGAACTAAACAACAGCAGTTTTAGAAAGTTAGAATGTTTATTTCTCTTTCATGAGATGACTGAGCATTTCAGGCTGGTACGAGTGGGGACCAGCTTCTTCTGTCTCATTCTGTCTTATCCTAGGGGCATACCCTTATTTGCAGGACCAAAGCTAGTTAGCCCCTCAGCCTACGAAGGGAAAAGAGGAAGTGGAGGCGACACAGCTTCCTTGTTAGAGACTCCATCTCCAAGTTGCCCACTTTACTTCTGCTCCCATCCCAGTGCCAGAACTTCATCAAGCGTCTGTGTTCAGCTGTCTCTAACTAGGGGGCCAGATGCCCAGCTAAAACTTGGAATACTTTCCCAAAAAGGATGAGAGGAGATAGACATGAGGAAACAGTCATCCCAGACATGATACTCTTTTGATCTAACTGAAATCCTTCATGTCACAGAACTCATATCATTACTGTTTCATAGATAAAGCAGTTCCTCTAGCCTTTCCTTGTAGATGTATGTGCTGCTCTTTTTGGAAAAATACTGCAGCTATGGAGCCACTAAAAAATCCAGGCTGGGGGTGGTTGCTCACGCCTATAATCCTAGCACTTTGAGGGGGCCAGGGTGGGGGGATTGCCTGAGCTCAGGAGTTCGAGACCAGCCTGGGCAACATGGGGAAGCCCCATTTCTACAAAAAGTACAAAGTAAGTAGCCAGGTGTGGTGGCGTGCGCCTGTAGTCCCAGCTACTCGGGAGGCTGAGGCAGGAGAATTGCTTGAACCCAGGAGGTGGAGATTGCAGTGAGACCAGATTGCACCACTGCACTCCAGCCTGGGCAATAGAGCAAGACTCCGTCTCCAAAAAAAAAAAAAAAAAAAGAAATCCAGAACAGTTTTTATAAGAAATTTTTTTAGATTTTTGGTTGACTTTTTATACAAAGAATTTTTTATTTCTTAGACTTAATATCTTTTCCTACTCTGACATTGGCTTCTGATTTCTTTCTGCCCTCATTTATTAACTTATAAAATAAATATAACTACGCTAGCTGCTAACTGCTTAAAGACTTTTAGATTAAGTTTTCTGTCTGTCTCTCTATATGTCATATATATGACATACTGCTAATTTGACTGCAACAGGGTACATACACAGTTTTAGATTGATGCTGTCTCATTACCTCTGTAGGTGGTCAATGCTATTATTGAATCGGGTAAGGCTTTGTCAAGGGAAGAAAGAAAAACAGAGCGCTGCCCACTGCTGTACCAGTGGCACCGGAAGCAGTATGTTGGAGCAGCCCATGGCATGGCTGGGATCTACTATATGTTAATGCAGGTAGGTAAGAATCTTCTTCCACACTGCAGCATATTTGATCAAACATGAAATGGGAATGAATCCCGCATGCAAACAAAGCAGGCCGAATTGAAATACCTTACTTTGAATCACAGGTGCTTAACTCTGCCTCATAAACCACAGGCAGTGGAATTCTAAGAGTTCGGTGAGTTCCTAAGTGTATTTGGTATGGAGTCTTCTTACAGACTAGTTGTCTCTTGCACACTTTTCTTCTGTGCTTCTCCTGCTGATTGCAGTAGGAACTCTTAATGGGGAAAAATCTTCAGGGAGCAACAGGGCCTGCAGAACCCAACTGAGGCAGAGACTTTGTCATGTCGCGATAACCTTGCTTGCTGTCAGTTGTCTTTATATTTTTAATGAGTTTATTGCTGTGGTTATGATCTTGTCTCTCAGTCATCCCTGACACCTGTTAAGTGCTGACTCTTCTATCAGGCTGGTAGAGATGCCGCAGTAAGCACTGCTTCAGCCTGTGCTTGGCCTGAGCATAGGCCTAGGGCTTCAGTCTAGCCTGTGGCCTAGGTTCTCTTTCCTGCCAGGCACACAGCCGCTTCTGCCGCCGCCTCTCCTTTCTCCTCCTCCTCCTCCTCTTCTTCCTCCTCCTCTTCCTCCTCCTCCCTCCTCCTCCTCCTTCTCTTCCTCCTCTTCCTCCTTCTCTTCCTTCTCCTCCTCCTCCTCCTCTTCCTCCTCCTCCTTCTCCTCCCTCCTCTACCCTCCCAGCTGCTCACTGTTCCCTCCCCACTTCTCCCCGCTCCTTCCTCCTCTCCTTCTCCTTCTTCTTCTTTTAAATTAAACCTTTCTTTATTCTACAAAATTACAGAACTAGTAAGTCAAGGGATATGGATTAGAATATAGATATCTTAGACTGGAAAACCCATATATTACTTTTTAAAATTTTACTTCAGATTCTTTTTATGTCTAACCTACTACATCACGTTCCTACTCACTAAAGGAAACTAGGAAATTCATATCTACACAGGACTAAAACTTTGTCTTTCTCTATTATTTGATTGTTGCAGAAAATAAAATGTGCATATAATTCAATTTGTGAATTTTCCTTTTTTTTTTTTTTTTTGAGACGGAATCTGTTTGTTGCCCAGGCTGGAGTGCAGTGGTGTGATCTCGGCCCACTGCAACCTCTGCCTGAGTTCAAGCCATTCTTCTCCCTTAGCTTCCCGAATAGCTGGTATTACAGGCATGCACCACCACATCCGGCTAATTTTTGTATCTTTAGTAGAGATGAGGTTTCGCCATGTTGGCCAGGCTGGTCTCGAACTCCTGACCGCAGGTGATCCACCCACCTTGGCCTCCCAAAATACTGGGATTAGAGGCATGTGAGTTTTCTTCATGATGCAAGTACACGCTTCCAAAGTAACCAGAATTCCACACCTTATTTAAAAATGGCGCTGTTATTCTGAGCAGCTAGACTTTGTATATGTGTTAGGGTTTTCCAGAAAAACAACCAGTAGGCGATAAACATTATGTACGAGATGAGATTTATAGGAATTGGCTCATGCAACTATGGAGGCCAGGAAGCCCCATAATCTGTCATCTGCAGGTGGGAGACCCAGGAATGCCAGGGCTGTAACTCTACTCTGAGTCAGAAGACTGAGACCCAGAGTAGCCAAACCCCAGGTCCAGGGCAGGAGGAGACTTCCTCTGGTTGAAACCGGCAGGCAGGATGGAGCAGATGTTTCCTTTCTCTGCCTTTGGTTCTGTTCAGGCCTTGGATGGTTTGGATGAGGCACACCCACATTGGGGAGGGGCCTCTGCCTGACGGAGTCCACCATTCAATGCTAATCTCATCTGGAAACACTCTTAGAGACACGCCCAGACACCATGTTTAATTTGACACGTAAAATTAACTATCATAGTGTATTCTCTATTTTCCCATAAAAATGTTTTAACAGTGGTTCAGGAACTTTTTTTTTTTTCAGACAGGCTCTCACTCTGTTGCCCAGGCTAGAGTGCAGTGGCACAATCTCGGGTCACTGCAGACTCCATCTCCCGGGTTCATGCGATTCTCCTGCCTCAGCCTCCCGAGTAGCTGGGATTACAGGCCTCTGCCACCACACCTGGCTGGAACTTTTTTTTTAAAATGCGAATTCCCTTAGGGGAACATAGTAATATAAGAACCATGCCAGTGTGGTTCATGTGTTTAGGCTGATTTTGCTGTATATTAGGGACTTCTTCGGAGGAATACAAATCATAAAATTTTCCACTGATTTGCTTTTAAAGTGAAGAACGTGGAACACTATGTAGTAAGTATTTGACTTAGAGACTGACCCAGGTTTTCTTTCAAGATCCTTAGACAGTGGCGTGGTGGAGCCTGCTGGGGAGCTGCCTGCATCTCTTCCCTGCTGCATGGGTCATAACGGTTCAGAAATGTGGAAAGGAGGGTTTTGTTTCTCATACTGGGTTGCAGCCTGTAGGGTGGCTGTTCTGATGGCTGATAAACATAGCCTTGGGCTAGAAGCCAAAAACAGATTTTGTGAGGGAGTGGAAAGGGAGCAGGAGCGCATGCCGAGCTAGGTGGCCGAATGTCTGTTCAGTGAGCTGCAGGAGTGGATCTTTGCGAGAGCGGAAGTGTGTGCCCGCACAGCTGAGCTTCATGCTCCTTCTTGGGACCCATGTTCAGAAAATGGCGGCATGAGTGGGATCTGAGGGTAGTGTTTTCCGCCCTCTGAGTCAAAAGGTGAAACAGAGGAACAAAACCCTTCCCTGGGTGTCCTCCATGGTCTTGCCAGAACCTCCCTGGCGCCTTCTCAGGAACAAGTGCTGGCTGCTTGGGTTGTTGAAACCACAGAAGGTGGGAGAGCAGTCAGGCCATTGTCGCTGCCCTTATGGGGTCTGCTGAAAGGGCTGGTACCCGCTTCACTCTAGGACGGAAAGCCTCATGGGGTCAGCACAGGAGGGGCGGAGTGAGGTGAGCCCCACCTCTTAGCGCATCAGGACCGCGAGCTTAGCTTCATGTTGCCTCGGGCCCCTTGGCCAGGAAAGGGTCAGCTCAGAGTTGGGGGCTTAGAGTTTGGCTCTTATTTCTCATTGCCTAGTAGTTCAGTTGTGTAAAAGTAGTGTTTCCACTGGACGGTGTCATTTGGAAGGCTGTCAGAACAATATATGCAAAAACTCTTAAAATAATGGCTTAAACAGAACTCCACTTTCATGATAGCAGAATAAAAACAGTTCTATTGAAAATCATCTCAAAACAACCAGAAAAACAACAAAACAGAAACCGAAGTTCTTTGATGAAGCTACGGGACATCTGGAGCTCCAGCTGCAAACCTGTGAACTGAAGCAGGTGAGAGACAGCGGACCTGCCGGGACGGACGGTGGCGTCGGTGCCTGAGGGGGAGTGGCAGCCGACCTGCTGGGACGGAAGGTGGCATCGGTGCGCCAAGGGAGAGTGCCCGTGAGAAGCAAGCCAGTTTGTTCTACAGAACCCCAGAACTCAGGACGGGAAAGCACCATGTCCCCAGCAGGCGATGCCACGCATGGGCGTGCGGGGTGCTCTGGCACAGGATGCTTCTTTGAACATGCACAGTACTTGGGCCTCCGGAGCACCTGCTCCCAGCGCAGGGAGGGAACTGCTTATCCTTCAACTCCTGCTGGAGGCTAAAGGAGCTACGGTCTGGAAAACCTGACCAGGCTCTTTCAGTTCAGCAAAGCTAGATGTAAAAGAGTTAAGTGAAGCACAGAGCTAAAAATAGGGGGCGGGAGTGAGTGTCCATGGTCCAGGGTGAGACCGCCCCTCCGCCGCCGTCAGCCTCAGGCACCATCACTTCTCCCTCACCCCAAGGGGCAGCGCCACCTCCACCCCACTCGGAACTTGAAGTCTTTTTTTGGAGAAAGAACTGGCTCAGATAAAAGTTTCATAGGCACAGATATTTGAAAGCCCCCATTAGAAAGTTAGTCTGCCATCTGTCAACTTGGCTGAGTCCTGGTGCCCAGATATGTGGTCAGACATTATTCTGATTGTTTTTATGAGGGTGTTTTAGAATGAGATTTACATTTAAGTGGGTGGACTTTGAGTGAAGCCAGTTGCCCCACAGGAGGTGGGGGCTTGTCCAGTCAGTCGAAGGTCTGACTAGAACAAAAGGCTGGATCCCTAGTCAAGAGAGGATTCTCCAGTGCTCTGCCTTTAGATTCCAGCTGCAGCTCCTACCTGAGTCTCCAGCCTTCTGGCCCCCAGGCAGTCTGTGGACCCATGAAGCCTCTGCATCCAGTTCCTTGAAGTGAATCTCTTTCTCTACTTTTACACATCCCGTTGGTCTGCTTCTTTGCAGACCCCTGGCAATCTCCCATCCAGCCTTCAGTGACTGCCACTAATCCGCAGCCCCTCCTGTGCACCGGGGGCAGCCAGGAGCTGTGCCTTATGCGTGAGCACAGACCAGTAGCCGGAGATGAACAGACATGGCAGGAAAGCCCCAGCTTGAAAGAGACCTGAACAAGTAGGAATAAGAACAAAGAAAGGCAGGAAGTGGAAGAAAGCTTCAAAGAAACAATGATTCATAGTTACTATATTCAGGGAAATAAGAGAAGCCGTTGCATCCAAGAAACAAGAAACATTTCAGGGAGCAAGAAGGAGCTCTTGAAAATAAGAAATATAATAGCTGAATTTTTAATTCATGAAACTGTTTGGAAATCAAAGTCAAATATCTTAGAAAGCAGGCAGAACTAGACAATGGGAGAGGAAAACATAAGAAAATAAGAGGATTAATCCAGGAGGTCCAGCATCTGAGTAGTGGGAGACCTAGTGAGGGAGAAAGCATGATAGGAGGGAGGAAAAGAACACAAGGATCCGCTCTGGAAATGAGGGACGTAGTTGCATATTGGAAAGACCCACCAGGTTCCTACACAGTAAGTGGAGACAGGCAAACCCACATCATATCCATCATTGTGAAAGCTTAAGATAAGGGATAAGGAGACAGTGCTTAACTTTAGAGAGGAAAAAACAGGTTATGTCCAAAGTCCAAAAATGGCATTGGACTTTGCAACAGTTTCATTGATGCTAAAAGTTAAATGGAAATGACTTCCAAGTTTTGAGTAAAAATGAACTCCTACATTGTGTTCTGCCCAGAAAGTTACTAATTAAATTAAAAGTTACTAATTAAACAGAGCAAAGACTGTTTAAAACATCCAGTCCCCCAAATTTAATTTCCCTGTACTCCATCTCAGGAAGCTACTGGAATGTGGTGTCTACCACAACAAGAGAGTGTTCTAAGAAAGAGGATCAGATCCAGGGAAGAGGGATCCCATACAAGAGAGGGGAGCAGTATCCCCAGGGGGTTGGCAGGTGGAAGTCCCAGGACAGCAGTGGCACAGAAGACCTGGAAAGTAGCCGCCTATGGAGAGTCACCTCCAGGGGAAACAAAGTCATCATCGATTTGATCACGTGGAAAATCATGTTGACTTTTTACAGAGCTGTTGGTGGGCATGAGAAAGCTTAGAGACTGGTTTAAGGAAAACTAAGCAAATAGAAAGTGAGAAAGTTGCTCCAGGAAAAACTAAAAGGTGTAAAAGAATATCTGTAATTCAGTGTATTTCCTGTTTCAGGAACAAACAGTATTTGCATATTATAGTCTATAAAGAACACAGGAATATGGATGTAACTAAAAATGATGACCAGAGTGAAATTCTCTTGGGTAGATTAGAGGAAGGAAAGTGTCTGTCATCTGCCACAAGGGGAAACCTAAAATCAGTAACTCAGGGCACAGCCATGCATGTACTGTTTAGACATACCGCTGAAATATGAAGAAGTTCGCCACCAGCACAACCAAAAGGAACTCAGTTGTGTCCTAGGAAGGACACGGGCTGTTGGTCTTTGAGATAAGCTCTTAAACATTTTTTAACTTTTTAAACTGGTTATATATTACCTGTATGAAAGTAATTTGTACCATGTAGCCTTTTGGAAATAAACTTCATGACCTATAGTTTTTAAAAAGCTAATACATCCTTTTAAGTGTGTATCAGGAAAAACACCTAAAGATTTTCTAGTGAGTAAATATAGTTTTATTTCAGTGAACTTTGGAAGTATTGATATTCCTTAAATGATCTTTCCTTCATTTTTCATAAAATTAAGTTTTTGTTGAAGAAATTAGGTTTTGATTTTATTCTGTAGGAGAAGATGTCATGTTGTAGACTTCGATGCTAATGGAGTGATGAGAATTTAAAGCAATACTGTATTTAATTTCAGTTATGGGACTATTTTACATCACCCTTGACATTTGCCACTAAAGCCGAATGAAAAATCAGTGGCCAGAGACAGGTTCTCTGTCTCAGACTTTACCAATATGCATATTTATGTGGTGCTAACATGACACTTTAAAGACATTGTGGATTCTCTTGCGCTCTCTCGGGCAACATGGCGGGTGTGGAGGAGGCAGAGGACTCCGGGAGCCACCTGAATGGCGACCTGGATCCAGACGACAGGGAAGAGGAAGCTGCCTCTATGGCTGAGGAAGCAGCCAAGAAAAAAAGACGGAAGAAGAAGAAGAGCAAAGGGGCTGGTGCAAGGCAGGAACCTGATAAAGAATCAGGAGCCTCAGTGGATGAAGTAGCAAGACAGTTGGAAAGACAAGCATTGGAGGATAAAGAAAGAGATGATGATGATGAAGATGGGGATGGTGATGGAGATGGAGCAACTGGAAAGAAGAAGAAAAAGAAGAAGAAAAAGAGAGGACCAAAAGTTCAAACAGACCCTCCCTCAGTTTCAATATGTGACCTGTATCCTAATGGTGTATTTCCCAAAGGACAAGAATGTGAATACCCACCCACACAAGATGGGCGAACAGCTACTTGGAGAACTACAAGTGAAGAGAAGAAAGCATTAGATCAGGCTAGTGAAGAGATTTGGAATGATTTTCGAGAAGCTGCAGAAGCACATCGACAAGTTAGAAAATACGTAATGAGCTGGATCAAGCCTGGGATGACAATGATAGAAATCTGTGAAAAATTGGAAGACTGTTCACGCAAGCTAATAAAAGAGAATGGATTAAATACAGGCCTGGCATTTCCTACTGGATGTTCTCTCAATAATTGTGCTGCCCATTATGCTCCCAATGCCGGTGATACAACAGTATTACAGTATGATGACATCTATAAAATAGACTTTGGAACACATATACGTGGTAGGATTATTGACTGTGCTTTTACTGTCACTTTTAATCCCAAATATGATGCATTATTAAAAGCTGTAAAAGATGCTACTAACACTGGAATAAAGTGTGCTGGAATTGATGTTCGTCTGTGTGATGTTGGTGAGGCCATCCAAGAAGTTATGGAGTCCTATGAAGTTGAAATAGATGGGAAGACATATCAAGTGAAACCAATCCGTAATCTAAATGGACATTCAATTGGGCAATATAGAATACATGCTGGGAAAACCGTGCCGATTGTGAAAGGAGGGGAGGCAACAAGAATGGAGGAAGGAGAAGTATATGCAATTGAAACCTTTGGTAGTACAGGAAAAGGTGTTATTCATGATGATATGGAATGTTCACATTACATGAAAAATTTTGATGTTGGACATGTGCCAATAAGGCTTCCAAGAACAAAACACTTGTTAAATGTCATCAATGAAAATTTTGGCACCCTTGCCTTCTGGCGCAGATGGCTGGATCGCTTGGGAGAAAGTAAATACTTGATGGCTCTGAAGAATCTGTGTGACTTGGGCATTGTAGATCCATATCCACCATTATGTGACATTAAAGGATCATATACAGCTCAATTTGAACATACCATACTGTTGCGTCCAACATGCAAAGAAGTTGTCAGCAGAGGAGATGACTATTAAACTTAGTCCAAAGCCACCTCAACACCTTTATTTTCTAAGCTTTGTTGGAAAACATTATACCAGAATTAATTTGCAACATATCTGTTTTAACAGTGGACCCATGTAATACTTTTATCCATGTTTAAAAAAAAGAAGGAATCTGAATCAAAGGCAAACCGTCTAATGTAATTAACCAAGGAAAAAGCTTTCAGGTCTTTAAAATGTTAACTGTTTTCCCCTTCCTGTCTAGGAAAATGCTATAAAGCTCAAATTAGTTAGGAATGACTTATATGTTTTGTTTTGAAAACCTAAGAGATACTTTTTGAATATTTATATTGCCATATTCTTACTTGAATGCTTTGAATGACTACATCCAGTTCTGCACCCATACCCTCTGGTGTTGCTTTTTAACCTTCCTGGAATCCATTTTCTAAAAAATAAAGACATTTTCAGATCGGGAAAAAAAAAAAAAAGACATTGTGTGGTAATATGTCATCCTAAGACGTTCTGTGGCGCTAATATTCACCTAACACATTTGTGTGTTGCTGACCTATCACTCTAAAGATGTCGTGTGTTGCTAATGTGTCACCCTGAAGACTTCATGTGACATTAAGCTGTTGTCTTAAGACGTTCTGTGATGCTAACATGTCACCCTGAGACATTGTGTGGTGCTAACCTGTCACTCTAAAGATGTCATATAGTGCTAATGTGTCACCCTAAAGATGCGTGGCATTGACATGTCACTCTAAGGGTGTCATGTGGTGCCAATGCGTTGCCCTAAAGACATGTGGGGTTAACATCTCGCCCTAAGATGGTCTGTGGTGCTAGCCTGTCATTCTAACGATGTCATGTGGTGCTAACATGTCACCTTAAGACGTTGTATGATGCTAACATTCACTCTAAAGGCATCGTGTGGCATTATCATGTCACCCTAAGATGCCATGTGGACTGGCATGCCACCCTAAGATGCTTAGTTAGCCCAGCCTTGTCATCTGACTCTTCTCACCAGATTTTTTCATGGGAATCTGTACAGTAACTTGAGACTCATTGAATGTTCTAAGTCCTTTTAAAAAAGCAATGCCTCAAAATTAGCAAATATTTTGAAGAGTGTTTTTAGTCTTATTCTCTGTAGTAAAACTTTAACACAAACTCAATAAATTCTAGTAGGTAACATTTAATGAGTGCCTTCAGTTAGTAAAAGCTGGTATTGCCACAAATTGTTGGATGAAGGAGTGAGGCGTGCATTTTTTTCTCCCCTTTTCCTTATAAACACCTCAGGGAGTTGAGTACCATGATTATCTTATTTTAGAGATAAAGAAACTGAAGTTAAATAATTTGGCTGAGTAACAAAGCCAGTATATAGATTTGGGAAAAGACGGGTACCTGGCTTTTTAGGAGGTATGAGCCATGTGGAAGGAAATCAAGTAATCACATTTTAACAAAGCAAATCAATGAAACAAAACCTACTTATTCCTAGGTTCACTTGGCATTCAGTCATTTCCTTTACTACTCTCTAGGAGGGTGGTCGTAATCCACAAAAGAGAAAAAATACATTATAACATTAAGATATTTTAGAAAGATTTCAAAAAGTTGAAAACAAGTTCTGCCTAAATCTTCAATGAGCATAGTTGAATTAATTCTAATTTTATGTGCTCTTTAGTTCTCCATGTAATTTATGTTTTATTGTTAGCCACGATACAATTATTAAAAGAAATAACTTCAGAAAAAAATAACTTGTGTTTTATTTTTGTTTGTTTAAAGCCAGCAGCGAAAGTGGACCAAGAAACCTTGACAGAAATGGTGAAACCCAGTATTGATTACGTGCGCCACAAAAAATTTCGATCTGGGAATTACCCGTCGTCATTAAGCAATGAAACAGACCGTCTGGTGCACTGGTGCCACGGCGCCCCGGGGGTCATCCACATGCTTATGCAGGCGTACAAGGTCAGTGCTTCTGCCATCACAGCCATCCCCTGTGCAGGGAGCTAGGTTTCACCACCAGGTTTTCGGTTTGGGTTTGATAAGGCCGTTTAACTGTGTACCAAAAACCTTTTAGAATGAATGTTTTTACAAAATAAAATCTCTGTATTTTACCACTCATCACCACTGTCATTAGTGCTACAAGTCAGTGTGTGTGCGTGTGTGTGTGTGTGATTGTGTGTGTTAACAGGGTTTATATTCATGTGCTAGATGACAGAGCAGTGATGAAATGATTTTCATTCTAATGAGTATGGGTATCCAGTAAGGGAGTGGACAGGATTATAACCAAAGTGCCTTTTTGTTCGTTTCACATCATTTTATTTTCTTGCTTGAATATCATTAATAATTGTGCAAGAGCTTTTAAATTTGAGTTTAAAATTGTTATATTATTCACAAGAGATAGGTGGTACTCAAATTTGTATACATCTGGGATACTATAGGAAAATAGGCCATACCTTCACTGATTAATTCTAGTAGGCTCTAAATATATTTGGGCACAATGTAAGAACACTATTGATTTCTGTCCTGGATTCAGATTTGTCATGTAAGTTGAAAACAAATGATGCTTCTTTTGCAGTTTTATTTTTTATTTAATACATCTTTATTTGTAGTAGTTGATGTTGTAGTCATTGATGCTGGAGTTATATATTGAAGTATACAACTATAACACAATGATTGCCCTATTCTACACAGTATTTTGGCAAGGTCTCTTTGTTTTGGATAGATAGGTGGAATTAATGGAGCAGAACTCATATTTCTATGTGGAAATAATAGAAGAACTGATACCTGAGTCAATTTTATTTTTCCTTTACAGCTACCATAATAAATTACTTAGAAAAATTGGGGAGAATTATCTCTTATGATTTGGGCTAATTTCTCAGAAATTTTTAGTCCTCCTACAACAATACCAAAAATATTCAAATCATGTAAAAGTCAGATATGAGCATTCAAGAAAACAACTCAAAATTACGATGTTTGGTCAGAGTGAAACACAATGAAATGTGTTCTCTGAAAATAAGATGTATCTTCCTAACAGTACTCGCAGTTTTAAATTAAAACATAATTCTGTTCAAATCACTGCCTCCCTTTTGTAGAGTTTTGGAGCATTTATAATTTCAATGTCTTAGAGGAACATATGTAATATAAATGCTCAACAATAATGTGTAAGCACAATATTGACTGTACAGACAGGAGCCCACTGATACTCAAAACAGTTGTGTTACTGCTAAAATGTGGAAGCTGCTTTTTGTCAAACTCCTTTTCCTTTCACTTTAAAGAGGCTCAGCCGACACAGCTGAATGTTCCTGGTGTCTGATCTCTGCTGCTGGGTGTGCTTTTCCACTGTGTTTCAACAGCTGAGTCCTGTGGACAGCAAGCAGGTGCCAGGACCAGGCTATCCTGTGGGGACCCTTCCTCCTGTGCAGTTCCATTTTCATGAGTTCTGCTGACAGTGGCCACCATCTGTTTCCACCACTGCTAGCCACTTGGGAGGAAGCCAGCACGACTCTGCCGTCGACAGGCTGCAGGTGGCTGTGGCCGTCTCCTTCTAGCAGGACTTCTGCACAGAATACCATTGAAACACCTTGCCCTGCCCTGCTGGTTCCAAAACAGATTTCTCTCCTCCAGAAAGCATAGGGCCAAAGATGTCAAGATACTTAGTCTTTAAAACTTAATTGTGTCCTCTACATTAAGATTCTTGAATGTGAGGAATGAGGAGGAATATCAGAATCTTCTGGGGGTAGGAAGGCATCAGTGGTAATTTGAAAAAGCATATATATTTTATATTTCAAAATAGCTACAAGAGAAGATTTGAAATGTTCCCAGCATAAATAAATGATAAAGGTAATGGACATCCTGAATACCCTGACTTGATCATTACACATTGTGTGCACATATATCACCTGCACCCGTAAATATGTACAATTATTATGTATCAATGAAAAACTTAAAAAGGAAAAAGCATATGTAATATGATCTTACAACTGGGGGTAAAAACTACATCTTCTTCATAGTATAAACTGCAGAAAATAAGTGTAGGCTGAAACTCCCTGCCGGCAGGGAAACTGACCATGGGCACATCTGCATATCTGTCTGCGTCCCTGAGCAGAGGGCAGGGTTTGTGTTTGACCAAGGCAGGGGTGTGGTGGGGAAGATAAAGCTAGGGAAGCACAGCTCCACACTCTATTTTCTCTCAAGTTACAGTTAAATCGAGAGGGCCTCCATTTATTAAAACTCTCTTAAAATTAGGTAGGGAATGTTCAAATGTTATGTAATAACAAGCTCTAATAGTTTCTTCTGGCATATGAAGTCCTAAGTTGTTCAGGCATGCTTATGAAGGTGTAAAGTGTCCAAGGACTTGAAAAAGTATTATTAATTATGCTTTACAAAGAAAACTATAAGTTCAATCCACAATCACAAAATTTATTTTCCCTCCCTGTAGATGCTCATCGTGTGTTAGTATTTAGTAGGTGTGCTTTTCTGTGTAGGAACGTGTATTACTTGTTAATTTAAAGTTATATGGTATCTTAGATGGCCTTAAAAGGTAAAGGTTTGGCCAGGCACCATGACTCACACCTGTAATCCCAACACTTAGGGAGGCTGAGGCAACAGGGTTGCTTGAACCCAGGAGTTGGAGACCAGCTTGGGCAACATGGTGAAACCATGTCTCTACTAAAAAAATAGCAAAATTACCTGAGTGTGGTGACACTCACCTGTAGTCCCAGCTACCTGGGAGGCTGAGGTGGAAGGAGCCTGACAGGAGGAGCTTGCAGTGAGCTGTGATCTGGCCACTGCACTCCAGCCTGGGTAGCACAGCAAGACCCTGCCTCGAAAGAAAAAAAAAGAAAAAAGGCAAGGTTTTAACAGTATTTTACATTGTATTAGGAATTTTATTTTGAATGCTTTTCTGATAAAATACATCTGTGGACCCTGTAACTAGAAGCCACTCTGATGAGTAGTTACAGCCAGCTCTTGATTATCTGACAAAAAATTAGGGGGAAGGGCGGCAAATTCTTCCTTCTGTTCATGTTTTGAGCCTTAGGGTATGAGCAATTTGTGTGGGTTTAGCCACTGTAAACAAATACATTTGTTAAATGAGATCATATTTGGAAAGGTAAATGTGTTATCCAAGAAAAGCATATAACACCCCCACCAGAGTGTCACCAGTGCAGTCCTTAGATGCTGAACTGAATGTGGCAGCAGCCACAGCATCACTGCTGCGCCCACACGCCTGCCCTGGGAAGCCAGATGGAACTGCATGGGGAGTGCCCCCTGGTGGTCAGCTGTTGTATGTATCAGAAAATGCTTTCATACAAATTCTGTTCCCAAAGTTTGTTTGCAAGTTGGTTATTTGAAACATGGAATGTTTTTCAAGGGGTATCTTTTCACTACATGAAAAGGTTTTTTAAAACTATACTTTTTTTCTTCGTTACTGAAGATTCTGGTACTTTCCTAATTTTAAGCATCACTTAAATAAATGTACCATAGTATGTCTTTTTTTTTTTTTTTTTTTTTTTTTTGAGACACAGTCTTGCTCTGTCCCCCAGGCAGGAGTGCAGTGGTGCTATCTTGGCTGACTGCAACCTTTGCCTCCTGGGTTCAAGCGATTCTCGTGTGTCAGCCTTCTGAGTAGCCGGGATTACAGACACACTATGCCCAGCAAATTTTTTATATTGTTAGTAGAGACAGGATTTCGCTATGCTGCAGAGGCTGGTCTTGAACTCCTGACCTGAGGTGATTTGCCTGCCTCAGCCTCCCAAAGTGCTGGGATTAGAGGCATTAGCCACTGTGGTTATATAGATAATTTTCTCCTTTAATCTTTATTGTTTTAGATTTTACCTTTAGACCTGTGATCTATCTCCAGTTAAGTTTTATATATTACATGAGGTAACAAATGAGGTGTTTTTTTAACCATAGGTATATCTGACTGTTCCCATCTTTTTTTGTGGAAAAGACATTTATTTTTCCCATTTGGTTGATTTTGGTTCCTCTCTCAAAAATCAAATGACCTAATAACACTGGGTCTGTTTCTGGACTCCATTGAGTTACTTTGGCCTGTTTATCTATATGATATTACCATGTTGTTTTTCTTATTCTGTATTTATTGTAAGTTTTGAGATCAGGTAACTTAAGACCTCTAACTTTGTTCTTTTTCAGAATCACTTTGAATATTTTAGGTCCTTTGTATATTTATATAAGTTTTAGAGTCAATTTGTCAACTTCTGAAAATGGAGCCTATTGGAGTTATGAGTCAGAGTGCATTGAATCATTGATTTTCTAGGTCCATTTGGGTAGAACTAACTGGCATCTTTTTTTTTTTTGGAGATGGAGTCTTGCTCTGTCACCAGGCTGGTGTGCAGTGGCGTGATCTTGGCTCACTGCAACCTCCACCTCCTGGTTTCAACAATTCTCCTGCCTCAGCCTCTCGAGCGGCTGGGACTGCAGTCTCCTGCCACCATGCCCGGCTAATTTTTTGTCTTTTTAGTAGAGATGGGGTTTCACCATGTTGGCCAGGATGGTCTTGAACTCCTGGCCTCGTGATCTGCCCATTTCGGCTTCCCAAGGTGTGGGATTACAAGTGTGAGCCACCGTGCCCAGCTCCTGGCTAGTTTTTCTACTTTTAGTAGAGGCAGGGGTTTTACCATGTTGGCCAGGATTGTCTTGAACTCCTGGCCTCGTGATCTGCCCATGTCGGCTTCCCAAGGTGTGGGATTACAAGTGTGAGCCACCGCGCCCGGCTCCTGGCTAGTTTTTCTACTTTTAGTAGAGGCAGGGGTTTTACCATGTTGGCCAGGCTGGTCTCCACCTCCTGAGCTCAAGTGATCTGCCCTTCTTGACCTCCCAAAGTGCTGGGATTACAGGCATGAGCAACTGTGCCTGGCCAGAACTGACATCTTAATAATGTTGAGTCTTTCTGCTCGCAAATGTGGTATAGCTCTCCGTTTATGTTTTCTTTAATTTCCGTCAGTAGTGCTTTATAGTTCTTGCTGCACAGGTCTTGCACATCTTTTGTTAAATTTATTCCTAAGTGTGTTATTTACTTACATTTTCCAATTGTTTATTGCCAGTATATAGAAATACAGTTGCCTTTTTTTTTTTTTTTTTTTTTTTTTT